>BQNB010020624.1:14240-65244 GCA_026074375.1 Tanacetum coccineum | reverse complement strand
TTTTTTACATTCATCATCAAATTCAAACGAAGTATCTTTTTCAAGCAGCTTAGTTAGAGGTCGGACAATTTTCGAGAAATATTTAATGAAACGTCGATAAAAATCGGCATGTCCAAGAAAGCTTCTAACACCTTTGATGATAGTAGGGGGTGAAAGTTTTGAGACTATGTCGATTTTTGCTTTGTCGACTTCAAGTCCTGCCCTAGACACCTTGTGTCCAAGCACAATTCCTTCTTTGATCATGAAGTGACATTTTTCCTAATTAAGGACAAGATGAGCATCTTTACAACGCTGGAGCATTTTATCGAGATTGTTTAGGTATTTGTCGAAAGAGTTTCCAAAGACAAAGAAATCATTGATGTGCTGTCGTGTAGGGTCAATTATTTGATTATCAAGTTTTAAATTTATATTTAGCCAACAAACCTAAAACAACACTTTAACGAGCAGTGTACCCGGTCAAGATGAAGTTCGAGGTAAGTAGGGTGTCGAACACTAGAGTGGAACATTAATCCTATATTCTATCAGTATTTTAATTAGTCTATTTACTGGTTAAACCTATGCTATGTACATTGTCTAATGATATGGGGGTTTTCAGCCTAAGAGACTGGCACATGTTTGGTGGAAACAAATACCAATTCAATAGACAATAAACACAAAAGAAGAAAATTAGAAGATAGAAAAGCGGTACAAGCCAAATGATAGAAAACTGTATTAGCCATATTAAATCCGGTTTAATGCTGGTTAGTTTGTTTTAGTGCAATAATTTACTTATCCATCTTAGAGAATTAAACTGTATTAGCCATATTAAATCCGGTTTAATGCTGTTTAGTCTTTGTCTTAAGACTTAGGCGAGGCATCATCCTAAGACCTAGACACGATTAATCCTGTCATAATAAACGCATCCGCATAAAGCATCCTTTAGTTTAATTATAATCTATCTTAGAGAATTAAAGTAGTGGTGATCCTGTTAAAACCCTAGCCCAACGGGACTTTACCCACTTATTGTTTGACGATGTTTTATATACTAGTAGTCCACTATTGCAATTTTTATCAGTAAATTAAGAGCATGATTACTGAAACATAAACGTGTCACCTACCGCTCCAACTAAGCTCATAATTCAAAGACAAAGACAGAACGTTATTTGTGATCCTATTGGTCCAGTAATATAAAACACAATATGGAGAGCTATCCCTGTATCTAGATTACTTGGTCCATATCACTAGACCCAGTTAAATGATAGGTCGCATATTCAAACACATAAACAAGTATGAAGTGATAACCATAATTAAACAATCAACGATAAATTAAGAAATTGATTTTAAAACAAACCAAACATTCAACTTTCATTAAGATGGCTAATACCCGAGGGTATTAGCCCATAACCATTGTAATTATACAAGCGTAATCAAACAATTGAAATCGAATGATTAAGAGAGTAAAAATTACACGATGTCTTCTATGGATTTGTAATCAATGCTTGACCTTGGTGGCTGATCTTCTCTTCTAAAATTCGTCTTTTAGTGAGTATGGTATAAAGAATATGATATTGCACACTAAAAACTTGTTTTTGAGTCTTCTATTTATAATGTCTTAAAAAGACTCGATACGCCGTATCTAGTTAGGTCGATACGGCGTATTAGGCTAGATTCCTCGGAGTGCGCGCTATGCTCGTAATAAATCTTTGATATCATTCCCAATTTACTTGATTTATTGTATCTTCGGATAGTTATCTTCATAGATACGGCGTATGTAGACAGAGTGAATATGTCGTATTGGGAATTAGTCATACGTGTTTTCTTGTGAAGTCTTGGCGCAGATACGCCGTATCTCTTTAGTTGGATACGGCATATTGGTGAAATTTCAGCAATCTTCAAATATCTTCGTTTTAGCTCTAGATTATATGCCTTTTAGCTTGTCTTCACAAAACACTCCTGAATTACTGCATTTATCAACTTTAAAGCAATTAAGTACCAAATAATGCAATAATTATATAAAAGTAGGCAAAATAGATGGGAAAAATGATATAATAAAGTGACGTTATTTGATGTCATCAATCGTCCATGAATACTTCGACGGATTCTTCGATCATGTCGTGAAAGATTGCCAGCATGCACCTTTGGAATGTGGTTGGGGCATTGCATAGCCCGAAATGAATTCGCCTATAAGTGTATGTTCCAAAAGGACATGTGAATGTTGTTTTTTCTTGATCATTAGGATCGATAGGAATTTGAAAATATCTAATAAAACCATCGAGGAAACAGAAATATCTATTTCCTGTGAGTCTTTCTAACATCTGATCCATAAACGGCAATGGAAAATGATCTTTCGCGGTTGCTTCATTGAGTTTACGATAATCGATGCATACTTGCCAACCCGTAACGGTTCTTGTTGGGACAAGTTCATCATTTTTGTTTGTGACAACTGTAATACCTCCTTTCTTTGGTACACAGTGAATAGGACTATCGGTAATTGGATAAATAATACTCGTATCCAAGAGTTTCACGGTTTCTTTCTTAAGTTGTATCTTCTGCTTGCAGAATGATGGACAGATACCAGGAATGTTAGTTGTTTTCCAGGAAAAGCTTCCTTATGTTTTTTAAGGACGGATACAAGTTTGCCTTTATTTTGAGCAGATAATTAAGATGATATGATTACGGGGAGAAAGGATGGTTCTTCTAAGAATACATATTTCAAGTTATCAGGAAGAGGTTTGAGTTCAAGATCCGTAGGAGGTTCTTCAAGGGATGTCTTGATTTTATAATTTGTGTTGATGGTGATTTTTTCAAATGGTGGTTCTTCGGTATCGGATTCAGATTCAGAATTTTCATCTTCAGCCATTGCTATGAATTCATTAAATTCAGAAAAATTTTCTTCTTCGAGAAGGGTTCCTTCGATGGAATGGAGGATTTTTCTTCCTTCGTCTAGAAGAGCGTTGAAATCTTCTTCTAAAATTTCATCTATAACATCGATACTAAAACAGGTATCATCGTTTGAGTAAGAGTGTTTCATTGCAGGTTCGATATTAAAGATCATTCGTTCAGTCCCAACTCTAAGACTGAGTTGTTTCTGTTTAACTCGAATAACTGCAACAGCAGTGTGAAGAAAGGGTCGTCCCAAGATGAGGGGAACTTTACTGTCTTTTTCCATTTCGAGAATAACAAAATCAGCAGGAAAAGTGAATTTACTAACTTCAACGAGCATATTTTTAGCTATTCCAACAGGGTATTAGAACGATCTGTCGGCTAATCTCACACTCATTTTGGTAGGTTTAAGAGTTTCAAGAGATAGTTTCGCATATAAGGAATATGGCATAAGGTTAATTCTAGCACCAAGATCGGCTAAGGTATTACAGGAGAAAGTTTTGTTGAAATTACATGGAATAAGGATGTAACACCCCCAAAAATGTGTCGCAGCGGAAATATGTCAGGGAGTGTTACTTCATAATACAACAGCTCAAGATACAAGAGAACGACCTCTAAATGTGTCGTTTGTAAAACAATCTCGTTGATTTTCTGAAATCAAAATAATAGTTGTCCCATAATTGCATCACCATGAAAAACTTGAATGTAAAGACTCCAATGCACATCAAATAATCCAAGCATCTAATTCACCTGAGAAAAACATGCTTAAAAGTGTCAACATTAAAGTTGGTGAGTTCATAGATTTGTTTAAATATGAATGTAAGTGAGTTAAATAGATTTGTTTTTAAATTGAATGTTAAGTTTTCAACAATTATATTTATCTCAACTGTGTCATCACCAGTACCATGTAAAATGTTATAAATATGCTAACGACCCATTTTATGTTACCAAATGTAAATCCTTATCCCATAGATTGTTATAAGTAAGGCAGGACAGATGTAATGTCACAAAAGGTTCCAAGTATGTATGTGTCGGGGGACCATGTAGTCCCCAATCAATGGATCTACGGACTATTTTAGATCGTTCGTTTACCTGGTGATGCTAATACTCCGAACGGGGATCTGTCAAATCCCGAATAGATCTATATTCATAAACATTCAGCGCAGACACACATGCTATAAAGTCTCGTTTGCTAAGTGATAACTAATCACGCGACACGGGGATTATCAATCCAAGCTAGAATCTATTTTCTGTACATCTGCGGTCGCTCAACCCTCAGTTGATTTACTGTTCATGACGCTTGTGACGTTAGACTTGTTGTATGTGCCGATTCCGAGCAGTGATTACAAAGATGTGTTCCCATCGTAGGGTGTTCCTATCTGCAACACTCCGGCATGTAGTGCTTGTTGACTCGCAGGCCGCACTATCAAAGTATCGTAATTCCTGAAATTGCGATTCTAGGTTAGTAGTGCATTGATGTGCTACATTTAAGCTCATAATATTGTATTTTCACCATAGGCGAGATATGCAAATAAGTAGGGAACCGATTTGACATCAATCATGTAAATGTTGTTTGTAATTGATTGCAGTAAATGAAGTATGTACAAGCTCAATGTATGTAGAATAGAGATAGTTAATACGATCATTGTCTAAACAGGCTGTATAGGTAACAGAAAAGTCTGTAATGCACATGCACGCGTATTTTACCCTACTATGTAGATATGCTACGTCTCATCAGATGTATTGTTTGCTGTATGTAGGAATCATGTAGATTGTAACGAATGAGTGATGAGAGAGGGGCTATTGATATCTGAAAACAAATATCCGTGTTGATACAAGTCACAGTTGTTGATAAGCAGACTGTAACTAAGACATTAGACACGTATTTAGGATTGTGTGAGATCGACAGGGCAGCTATATACTATGCAGTATGTAGTCATTTCACGCGTTGTCTACCCTTGCCACTCGCGGGTTATAAAACATTCAAAATATTGAAAGCGAGGCTATGAAAACTCACATAGATTAAAGACCTACGATCATTTAATCCAATTAAATCCACAATGATCCAGAGGCCCAATAGCTTACACCTGCACCACTTGTAAACCCGAACCCGGTTTCTGGTCACCCCATGGTCTAAAACGTGTAAAAAAATTCAATTCTTGTCTCTTGTCGTAACTACTAAGGAGTGACCAAGTAGTAAAATCTTGCAACTTTCATGACTAAAATGTGAAATATGTCTGGTTTTATAAATTAGTAAATGGTCTCATGATTTAAATGTTGTTGTCTTTCCAAGATAGGTCAAGGGTGAGTAGACAAAAGTTTTAAGCAAGGGAGGAGATAGGGGAACTAGTGGGTGCTAAGCCTCTCTCAACTAGCTCAATAAGTTCACTACAATATAGTCCAAAAACCTAATATTTTAAAAATTACTATGGTTAGGGGATGGGTTCTAGGGAAAACCATATTTTGCTAGAAAAACCAGAAAACTCAGAAAACCAAACAGATGCTCTAAAAACCAAACAGATGCCCTAATTTTTTCAGACTAAAAATTAGATTTTCAGGCAAATATGGCCTCGATATAATGTCTATAAAAAACTCAAAAACCAAACAGATGCCCTAATTTTTTCAGGCTATACAAAAGATTTTTTAGGGCATCTGTTTAGTTTTTTAGGGCATCTGTTTGGTTTTTTTGGGTTTTTACAGAGTGTAAATCGAGGCCATATTTGCCTGAAAAATAATTTTTAGCCTGAAAAAATTAGGGCATCTGTTTGGTTTTTTTAGGGCATTTGTTTGGTTTTTATGGGTTTTCCACCAAAATTAGGTTTTCTCATGATCCCATCCCCTATGGTTAGCCCCTACCAATATTACCTATTCAATAACTTGTAACAGATTTTACCAACTCAAATGGTAAGTTATAAACATATTTAATGACCACGATTATATTGGTCATGTAATCACTAATTCCTATAATTATAGTCGATAATTATGGAAAAGATTATATCTATTATAATCTCTCATAATTCCATTTGACTAGGGTTTGAGTATATCTCTGATAAATAGGGGATCACAACTGCATAGAAAAAACAACACAAAAAACATAAACACTTAGAAGCAAAGTATTATCCTTTAGATTTCACCGAACAAGATAAAATTAAGTTAAAGATTGAGTTGCAACATTATGAGTTGGATAATGATCCAAAATTGAAGAATGTTACTTCATTGTCACAGTTGTTGCGTAAAGGATTGCAACAAACAGAGAAGTCAAAAACTTTTCCTCTTATTGATAGACTCATTCGTCTTATATTAACTCTTCCTGTTTCGACTGCCACATCTGAAAGAGCCTTTTCAAAAATGAAAATTGTGAAAACAAGACTTTGTAGTACAATGAGTGATAACTTTCTTAAAAGTAGCTTGATTCTTAGTGTTGAAAGAGAGATTGTTCGTACCCTTTGTACTAATACTGTTATTGAGGATTTTTACTCCAAAACATAAAAACGTGTCCAAATGAAAAGACTAATGTTACTTGTTTTTCCTTTAATTTCTTATTTATCATTAACATGAAGTTTGTGTTTTAATAAAATGAATATTTTTTGTTATTAGCAGGTTAGTTCATGAGACAAGATTTGGGCAGAATGCTAACCCCTAAGTCACTAACCACCACTGAAACTCTTACCAAGATTGATTAAGGTTTTTGTATTACCCAAGGTTACAAAAATCGTTAGGCGCTAGCTATATAGGTTTTTGTATGTACCTATATTTGAAGAGTATGAGGATGATACATACGAGCAACATTCTAACCATGCAGAAATTACGTATGTTGACTGCGGGGAGGCACTAGTGGTTAGGCGAAGTTTGAGTATGGTTACAGAAGATAATGAATCGTGGTTGAGGCACAATATTTTCCACACCACGTGTACATCTGTAGGTTTGGTTTGTAATGTGATTATAGATGGCGGAAGTTGTGAGAACGTAATTTCTTCGATAATGGTCGATAAGTTAGGCTTGAAATATGAAGAACATCCTAAACCTTACACATTGGCATGGTTCAAGAAGGGTAAAGAAGTGAAGGTATCAAAAAGATGTATAGTAAAATTTGCTATTGGTAAGAAATATACAGATGAAGTATGGTGTGATGTGGTTTTGATGGACGCATGTCATATTATGCTTGGACGACCATGGAAATTTAATCGTAAGACTAAGCATGACGGCGTTAAAAGTAATTACACTTTTGAGAAAGATGGTACAACTTTCACACTTCGTCTGTTAGATCTTAGAAAAGAGGCTAGAAAGCAGTTTTTTGACAAATTCATTATTTAAAAACATGACACATCAAAATAGCTATACTTGTATATCAAAATATACAATATCTTATGTATGAAAAGAGATAAAACATATCAATCACGTTCTACCTATAAAAATAAATTATAACATAATCAATCAAAACATATTATATATTGGAATCGAAACAAATAATCATAATTTGCAACACATAATTCAAAACCCTAAATATTTAAATTAAATGGATGAAGAAGTACACATACCTTTGAGTTCCTGATTTTCCATCCATTTATCTTCTCGAAACATATAAATCGATGAAATCACCTAATTCAAATGTTTAGAGAAACTGTTATATGGTATTTGATACAACTTTAATTTAAACACAACTGATGTTCATATATTTGAATCGAAACAAAAAAAAACTAACATTACAATCGAAACTTACCAAATTTAAATCATTGATAGCATTACAATGACGGGACAACAGGGATAACTCAATTTTTTTTTTGACAAATTCATTATTTAAAAAACACGACACATCAAAATAGCTATACTTGTATATCAAAATGTACAACATCTTAAGAATGAAAAGAGATAAAACATATCAAACCTGGTTAATCGTCCACAAACACATTCTACCGACAAAAATAAATTATAACATAATCAATCGAAACATATCATATATTTGAATCGAAACAAATAATCGTAATTTGCAACACATAATTCATAACCCTAAATATTTAAATTAAATGGATACTTACCAAGAAAATCAAGAAAGTCGTATTAGTGAATCGGATGATGTATAAGAGGATTTGTATGTGTGTTTTTTAATCGATGATACGCCTGTTTTGTGTTATTTTTTGAATTTTGAATCGGTGGAAGAGTGAATTGGTGATTCGAAAATGCAAGTTATTTTGAATTAATATAAGAGGTGTAGAAGAGTATTGCAGATGCTGTTACGAATCATTTATTGCTTAACAAAAATACATTTTTTAAATCGGTGGAGGTTTAATGGATGTTTGAATCTTTCTTCATACGTTTCAAATAAGGAATTCAATTGATGCATTAAAAATACATTTTGTTTTAAATTTTTTTCTTTTAGAGTTTTAATTTAATTGATGCATTAGTGGTTGTACAACAGTAATTTAAAAAAGGAATTCCACATCAGAAATTTTAATGCAGTAATTAATAGATGCTTACCAATGTTATTATATTATTTATACATGTCCAAGTGGGAGCTGTTGGATTATGTATACGTAAATACGTATACGTAAATTAATATATGTCCGGAAAATTTATTCGAGCCTACGGGGACGCACGCGTTAATACGTAAAACAATTAATAATAAATGTATTAAATATTAAATGTAATATATTTATGTGATAAGCTTAACGAGCGTAAAATAATTAAAGCAAATATTTAATGAGAGTTATGTTAGTCATTAAATAGTTTAAAGAATAATATATAGGATTATGGGATAAATGAAATTTTCGGTTTGTTTCCTTTTCTCACGTAGACAACCGAACCACATCCCAAAGGAGGTGGGATTGGCTAACATGCAAGCCAAGTAAATATGGCTATAAATAGGGGTTTAGTGATTCATTCTTTACACACAACTAGAAAAGTAATCCTTAAATTTATCTCTATCTCCACATGTGCGATCGACTAAAATTCCCAAACGGATTCGGTTTTGTGTTCGTTCGACCCAAGGAAACCACGAACGTTTCAATCGTTGATTTCTAAGAGAACGTGGTGGTTTGTAAGCTTATCACTACTAGTACTAGCATACTTAATTGTTTGCTACGAACGTATGGTGTGTTTTGAAGTAGAGAGATATTCCTTTAGATCTTGAGTGGTTAGTTCGTGGTATACGATTAATACACACACGTATATTCAAGAAGGTGGTTACGTTAATAGCTAAAAGGTACACGTTCTTGTTCTTTTGTTAATTATCTATTATATACGTGTTTATATGTTTTCCGCTGTGTACTCATGATTTAATTGGTCAATAGTTGTTAAAACCCAACATTTTGTTGGTATTATGTTATTAATTTTCTTTTATTATTTTCTTTGATTATGCTATTGATTGATTGATGATATATGTATGTTATCCAGATTGCCTTGTTCTTTACTTAAAAAATGACAAGTCATTTTATCTAGTTTGATTGATGATATATGTATATTATCCAGATTGCCGAAACGTGGTTGCTACTGCCTTTAGCTCGTAGTTTGTTTGCTTTTCAAAGAACTTTTTATGTTTATGATTTCCAGTTAGTAGTATTTAGTAGTATCCCCATGTTCGGACCCAGGGCCGTCTCTAAATTTATGAAATTTTTAAAGGCCCTGAGCGAAATTATATAATGCGGCCCTGCGATAAGAAACGTTATATATAAAGTGTCATCGTTTTTAAGAATTAATGCATATAATTATTAATGGGATAAATTTTGGTGCCCCTAAAATTTTTAGGGCCCTGTGCGGTCGCCCACCTTGCACACCCTCAAAGCCGGCCCTGTTCGGACCGTTCACGTGCTTCTTTTTTTCACCAGCAAAAATTTCGTAGTTTTTTCAAATTTCCCGCTCAAAATAACCGTTTCTTATAACCAAATCCAATCAATGATAACCTCTAATAAACCGAATCCGATCACTAATAACCACTAACAAGCCGAATTCGATCAAAAATACCTTTGATATACCAAAACCACCACGAATCCATATACAACGACCCAAAAATGAAATCCTAACGTAAAAAATCGTTTTCTTTTGTAAAAATTGGCACCAAGTAACATTGTTAAACACAAAATAGTTGAATTTTATGCTTAATAAAGCCGAATTCGTCATATTAACCCTTACCGAATTGATATTTGATCGAATTAACATACGTTTAAGTACTTTGATTCACAAACAATCAATCTAGATCTTCTCCTAGCGTATGATACCACTTGTAATGATGTCACTTATGCATTGTATCATATATGAAATGGTTAGGATTAATGAGATAGAACAAGAAAGAGAGACTTATTAAATGAGGAATTTTATAAAGAAAAAGAAAAGAGAATGAGGTGTTACAAATAACACTTCTAAATGATGTGTTCTTCTCCTATTTATACTTATTCTCTCTACACTAAACTTACTTAGCTAGGCTAATTTCCATAATTTAAGCCCAATAAACTTTATTTCATTCTATTAAATATTAAAACTACTACTTATTACAAAGACCAACTACATGAATAATACTCTTTTTTATATTCTTAACATAGACTCTTGAGGCGATTTGAGCAAACATATAAAAGGACGACAATGATCCTAATGGTCATCATGTTATATAATGTTGGTCAATATTGTTGCAAATTTGTTAAATTCGAATGTGATTGTACTTATATTAAGTTTTTAAACCAAATGTAAAACTTATTTGTTTGTTAGTTAAATTTAAGTTATAATAATGAATACAAGTATGTCAAATTCAAAAGTTTGTCGGGTATTAGACTATGTAGCAACGCGTGACCGCCTAATACCTCGTTAGCATACAAATGTAAGTTTTCGTAATTTTTTTATCAACAACAATACTACTTTTTTATTATATTACATTATGTTGGTATCCGTTATTTTCTTGTTCAATAGTTATTTCTCGTTGTCGCTATTTATACACATATATTTAAATACAATTCGCTCGACATCTTATGTCCACAGAGTATTTGGGCATAGCCCACGAACATACAACCTAGATAAAGTTTAGCTCACATTCCGTGAACCCTAATAATACGAGTGTTAACAATTATGACCGTCAAATCAATTTGATCATTTAATTTGAGATATCTTTATACTATAAAAGTTTGATAAGGTCACACACAATCTCACAAAGTCTCAAAGATGAAAAAGAGAATGGTGACAAGAAGAAATACCTTTTTAGTTCCTTGATTCGATAAGAATATACCAAATTCAGATGAAACTTCATGTTTTATAGCCATTATTGTTCATAGTATTTCGATTGTAAGTTTCCTTTTTCAGCAGAATCTACGAATCTTTGTGAATTGTCATTTGAGGGTTTAAACTGTTATAACATTTTTTGACTCATATAAATCATACATATGGATTCCTTCTAGAAAAACTTGTTGTTTTCTTTTGTAATTTAATCGAGTACGTTTTTATAGAAAACAATTCGCAAAAAACTTTATTTGTGTGTTACTTTTAAAAAAAGACTTTTTATTCAATTTACTATCTTACATATGTTGTCTCTTTGTTCAGATGAAGTTCACTTATCAAAAGATGAAGTTCACTTATCAAAAGATTCTGGATCTGCTCAATCTGCCTCTACGCTTTACCATGCCCAAAAAATAGAAGTAATAATGTGATCACACCAAATATGGAATATTTTACACCATTTTTATTTGCCTTAAGCTTTTCCTTTTATAACAAGAAGCATATAGCAACCTATCACACCCCCAGACGGGGCCTGGACGGAATTCGTGTCCGGAGGCGTGACTTAATTGAGCATCTCAAGTACAAAGCATAAAGAACGACCTCTAAGGGTACGTTTTGAAAATAAACACCGTTGCATAGAAAAGAAAATATAATAATAATTTTACATCGATTAATTTAAAAGATTCAAAGTTAAAAATGCGGAAGCTTACAATAAGTTAACAAACGGTATTTCTAAAAACATAGATAAATCTCTGGTATCCGTACAAGCAAATAGACTTCACATAAGTCAATCAACAGCATCCATGCTAAGCACCTGAGAAAAACATGCTTAAAACGTCAACATAAAGTTGAGTGAATTCATAGGTTTAATTTCAAACGATATTACAGTGGACCACATGATATCAACACGTATGCGACAGTTATAACAGATACAACTTCACATAAAAAGGTATTTACGTGTCTACCTAAGCTTCATGACAATCCGAAGCTAATTACTTTATAGCAGAGTATATGCAGGTTGAAACAAGCCCCCGAGGTAACTGACCAAGACTACCTTCTTAAGTTTCGACATAATATATATCTGTTTATCGGGCACCCCGTGGATAGTGAGCGCTACTCACCTGGATAGGGATAATTAGTCCCAATAGATTTATTTATAACACTCGCGCTCCCTCGACTGGTCCTCCAGTCAAGAGACTGGCGGTTCATGATAAGAGGGGCAGTAGTGGTCTAAACGCTACTTAGGCAACACGTAAACAGGGAAAATCTCACGCAAAGTACTTGTGTCTAGTTTTAAAAGCAAGCAATGTTTCTCACCCCAAGTTGTAAAACATTTATTCAAAACGAGTAAAAGATTGGAGCTATAAACTCACCTTATACGGGTAGTGGATCAAAAAGAATCAATCAAGTAAAAATAAATCTCACGGTTCTAGCGACAACCTATCATATAATCGTCGTTTAAGAATAATGTATAGCGAATAACGCTTAACGCAAGAACTGATCATCCGAGCACGAGTAGACACGGCGTATCCCTTTTTAAAACGTACTTTCGAAAGTTATAAGTTTTGACAAGTCTCGACGTTTTAAAACATCTTCAAAAATATTTCGTCTTTTAGTGTATTTTGTCTTTTAGTGTATTTTGTGTTTTAGTGTATTTCGTCTTTTAGTGTCTTTCGTCTTTTAGTGTATTTCATCTTTTAGTGTATTTCATCTTTTAGTGTATTTCGTCTCTTAGTGTATTTCATCTTTTAGTGTATTTTGTCTTTTAGTGTATTTCGTCTCTTAGTGTATTTCGTCTTTTAGTGTCCCGACACATCAACGTTGACTCGATAGCTAAAAATGTTTACCTAAACTCGACACTTTTATTGACTTGAAATATCCGTTTTTACAAAGTACATCTTTTATTGACTCGAAAGTATATCCGTTTTTAGAAAGTATATCTTTTATTGACTCGAAAGTATATCCGATCTATTTTCGACAACACCTCAAATATCGCAACAAATCCGTTCTAAACCTAAACCTCTTCGACATTCAACTTACGCTTACAACAATGTGTAACTCTTCAAAATGATGTGTTCTCCTCCTGTTTATACTTATTCTCTCTACACTAAACTTACTTAGCTAGGCTAATTTCCATAATTTAAGCCAAATAAACTTTATTTCATTCTATTAAATATTAAAACTACTACTTATTACAAAGACCAACTACATGAATAATACTCTTTTTTATATTCTTAACATAGACTCTTGATGCGATTTGAGCAGACCAATAAAAGGATGACAATGATCCTAATTGTCATCATGTTATATAATGTTGGTTCATATTGTTGTAAATTTGTTAAATTCGAATGTGATTGTACTTATATTGAGTTTTTAAACCAAATGTAAAACTTATTTGTTTGTTAGTTAATTTTAAGTTATAATAATGAATACAAGTATGTCAAATTCAAAAGTTTGTCGGGTATTAGACTATGTAGCAACGCGTGACCGCCTAATACCTCGTCAGCATACAAATGTAAGTTTTCGTAATTTTTTTATCAACAATAATACTACATTTTTATTATATTACATTATGTTGGTATCCGTTATTTTCTCGTTCAATAGTTATTTCTCGTTATCGCTATTGATACACATATATTTAAATACAATTCGCTCGACATCTTATGTCCACAGAGTATTTGGGCCTAGCCCACGAACGTACAACCTAGATATATTTAACACAACATACGATAAATCTTTAAATAATCGATATAACCGTAATAATAGCAATATATATATCAACATAGTCACAATAAACTTTTAAATGCAAAAGTACAACTACTTTTTATTTTTTTTCCATTTATAAAGAAAAATATTAAACTTTGAGACTTGTGGTTTTATAGAAAACTAGATAATAATTTTCACAACGATCCGCTTTGTACACCTTGTTCGGGATGATCATACGAATGCAAAAGTACAACTTATTTATGAAAAAGTAAAGATGACTTACAAAGAAACACGACAAAAGGTGGATTATAAATCAAAAACAACCTAAACGTTGTTTTACAAATTACCCGGATGAACTAACAATCAACACGAACAATATATCTTCAAGTGGATGATCAAAGATTAAAAACAAGTGGAGTTGTGTGTGTAAACAATTCGCAAAAAACTTTATTTGTGTGTTACTTTTTAAAAAAGACTTTTTATTAATCATACTATCTTACATATGTTGTCTCTTTGTTCAGATGAAGTTCACTGATCAAAAGATTCTGGATCTGCTGAATTTGCCTCTACGCTTTACCATGCCCTAAAAATAGAAGTAATAATGTGATCACACATAAGCACAAACTAACTCTAGCAATGGTATTGGGAATCTAAAAGACGAGACTCATAAACAGAGTGTTGTGGCTGTCACACCCCCAGACGGGGCCTGGACGGAATTCGTGTCCGGAGGCGTGACTTAATTGAGCATCTCAAGTACAAAGCATAAAGAACGACCTCTAAGGGTACGTTTTGAAAATAAACACCGTTGCATAGATTGAAAATAATAATAATAAGTTTTACATCGATTAAATTTAAAAGATTCAAAGTTAAAATGCGGAAGCTTAAATAAGTTTAACAACGGTATTTAAAAACATAGATAAATCTCTGGTAAACCGGTACAAGCAAATAGACTTCACATAAGTCAATCAACAGCATCCATGCTAAGCACCTGAGAAAAACATGCTTAAAACGTCAACATAAAGTTGAGTGAATTCATAGGTTTAATTTCAAACGATATTACAGTGGACCACATGATATCAACACGTATGCGACAGTTAAACAGATACAACTTTCACAAAAAAGTATTTACTTCGCTAAGCTCATGACACCGAAGCTAATTACGTTTATAGCATAGTATATTGCTAGGTTGAAACAAGCCCCCGAGGTAACTGACCAAGACTACCTTCTTAAGTTTCGACATAATATATATCTGTTTATCGGGCACCCTGTGGATAGTGAGCGCTACTCACCTGGATAGGGATAATTAGTCCCAATAGATTTATTTATAACACTCGCGCTCCCTCGACTGGTCCTCCAGTCAAGAGACTGGCGGTTCATGATAAAGGGCATAGTGGGTCTAAGCGCTACTTAGGCAACACGTAAACAGGGAAAATCTCACGCAAAGTACTTGTGTCTAGTTTTAAAAGCAAGCAATGTTTCTCACCCCAAGTTGTAAAACATTTATTCAAAACGAGTAAAAGATTGGAGCTATAAACTCACCTTATACGGGTAGTGGATCAAAAAGAATCAATCAAGTAAAAATAAATCTCACGGTTCTAGCGACACCTATCAGAATATCTTCCGTTTAAGATAATGTAGAGCGAATAACGATTAACCAAGAACGTGTCATCCGAGCACAGTAGACACGCGTATCCCTTTTAACGTACTATCGAAAGATATTAGTTTTGACAAGTCCTCGACGTTTTTAAAAACATCTCAAAAATATTTTGTCTTTTAGTGTATTTTGTCTTTTAGTGTATTTTGTCTTTTAGTGTATTTTGTCTTTTAGTGTATTTCGTCTTTTAGTGTATTTCATCTTTTAGTGTATTTCATCTTTTAGTGTATTTCGTCTTTTAGTGTATTTCGTCTTTTAGTGTATATCGCTCTTTTAGTGTATTTGTCTTTTAGTGTCCCGACACATCAACGTTGACTCGATAGCTAAAAATGTTTACCTAAACTCGACACTTTTATTGACTTGAAATATCCGTTTTTACAAAGTACATCTTTTATTGACTCGAAAGTATATCCGTTTTTAGAAAGTATATCTTTTATTGACTCGAAAGTATATCCGATCTATTTTCGACAACACCTCAAGTATGTGTTCTATCGCAACAAAGCGTTCAAACCTAAACCTCTTCGACATTCAACTTACGCTTACAACAATGTGTAACTCTTCAAAATGATGTGTTCTCCTCCTGTTTATACTTATTCTCTCTACACTAAACTTACTTAGCTAGGCTAATTTCCATAATTTAAGCCAAATAAACTTTATTTCATTCTATTAAATATTAAAACTACTACTTATTACAAAGACCAACTACATGAATAATACTCTTTTTTTATATTCTTAACATAGACTCTTGATTCAATTTGAGCAACATAAAGATGACAATGATCCCTAATTGTCATCATGTTTATATAATGTGTGGTTTTTTTTTTTCCCATAAATTGGTTGTTGTAAATTTGTTAAATTCGAATGTGATTGTAACTTCATTGATTTTTTAAACCAAATGTAAAACTTATTTGTTTGTTAGTTAATTTTAAGTTATAATAACGAATACAAGTATGTCAAATTCAAAAGTTTGTCGGGTATTAGACTATGTAGCAACGCGTGACCGCCTAATACCTCATCAGCATACAAATGTAAGTTTTCGTAATTTTTTTATCAACAATAATACTACATTTTTTATTATATTACATTACTGGTTGGGTATCCTTATTTTCTCGTCATTTATTTCTCGTTATCGCTATTGATACACATATATTTAAATACAATTCGCTCGACATCTTATGTCCACAGAGTATTTGGGCCTAGCCCACGAACGTAAAAGTTGGAAAAACAACTAGATATATTTAACACCAACTTACGCTAAATCTTTAAATAATCGTATAACCGTAATTAATAAGCAATATATATATCAACATAGTCACAATAAACTTTTAAATGCAAAAGTACAACTACTTTTTATTTTTTTTCCATTTATAAAGAAAAATATTAAACTTTGAGACTTGTGGTTTTATAGAAAACTAGATAATAATTTTCACAACGATCCGCTTTGTACACCTTGTTCGGGATGATCATACGAATGCAAAAGTAACAACTATATTATAAAAAATAAAGATGACTTTACAAGAAAACACGACAAAAGTGGATTATAAATCAAAACAACCTAAACGTTTGTTTTACAAATACCCGGATGAACAACAATCAACACTGACAATATATCTTCAGTGGATGATCAAAGATTAAAAATGAAGGGATTTAGAGTGTGTTTTGGTTCAGCAAACGACAGAAAAAGAAAAGAGAAAGAAAGAGTAAATGCAAAGTGTATGTGTTTGAATGAAATGAGAAATGAGGTTAAGGGTTTATGTATAACAACAAAAATCACACACACACACACACACACCTAGTGTGTGCCATGGGTTAGGTGGGGACAAGGCACAAGGGGACCAATTTGATCCTCAAATGGGAGTTTAGCAAGGACATGGTGCAAGCCATTATGTAGGAAGTTGGTTTGACTAGTTAACTTGTAGCAAAATTCAAAAAAAAATCCTATGCATGCATGTATATGTGTAACCGGTTATGAACAAGCAAAAGGGGGACCAAAACTATTTTTCCCACTTTCTAAGATCACTAGTGCTCATTTGTGAATTAATTTCCATGACATTGCATGCACATGTATATGCATAATTTAAACACGTATCACGTAAATAACGAATCGAGTAACGGCAACACGAAAAATTACAAAATTTTAAACATTGCCTTAAAACATAAAAACGTGGCTTTTGCCAAAATACTACAACGTTTGGTATCCCAGTTCACTCCCGGTGACGATTCTCAGATAATAACGAAACAACTTCCCGGTTAAATGGTAAAGCTAAACGAAACATTTAAAAATTCAAATTTCTACACGAAAACGACTACATTGATAAACGGAAATTCTCAGGTTGTCACATTCTTTCCCCGTTAAAGAAGCTTTGTCCTCAAAGCTTAGGACGCAACCTCTGCAGCGGGTGCAGAGTTGGTGAAAAGGTGCGGGTATTTCTTTTGCATTTGGTCTTCACGCTCCCAGGTGAACTCAGGACCTCTCTTGGAGTTCCAGCGTACTTTGACAATCAAAATACAACTCTACTTTAGACGCTTGACCTCACAGTCCATAATCTCACAGGTTCTTCAATGAAATTCAATTTGTCGTCAACTTGAATCTCATCCAATGGTATAGCAAGCGGTTCATCAGCCATGCATTTCTTTATTTTCAAGACGTGAAACATACTATGAACTCTACTCAACTTCTCAGGAAGTTCTAGACGATAGGCAACGGTTCTTACTTTGGCAATGATCTTAAATGTTCTAATATAACGAGGGTTCAGCTTTTCTCGTTTGCTGAAACGTATTACTCCTTTCCATGGAGACACTTTCAACATGACCTTATCTCCTACTTGAAACTCAAGAGGTTTTCGTCTTACATCGGCATAGCTCTTTTGACGATCACGGGCGGCTTGGATATGACTCTTGATTTGAACTATTCTCTTGGTTGTCTCGTGGATAATCTCTAGGCCAGTGAGCTGACTGTCCCCAACTTCAGCCCAACAGATGGGTGATCGACACTTGCGCCCATATAATGCCTCAAACGGAGTAGTCTTAATGCTGGTATGGTAACTGTTGTTATACGAAAATTCTACCAACGGTAAGTGTTTATCCCAATCTTTTCCAAAGTCGACTACACAGGCACGTAACATATCCTCTAACGTTTGAATGGTTCTCTCACTCTGACCATCGGTCTTTGGATGGTAGGCTGTACTCATATCCAATCGCGTACCTAATGCTTTATGTAGATACTTCCAAAAATGTGAAGTAAATTTTCCATCGCGATTAGAGATGATCAAAACCGGCACTACATGCTTTGAGACTACTTCCTTCAAGTATTGTCTCATCAATTTTTCTAACGTGTCATCTTCTCTCATAGGCAAGAAATGAGCAGATTTAGTGAGACGATCAACGATTACCCAAATCGTGTCTTGCCCAGCCGCTGACCTCGGCAATTTAGTCACAAAGTCCATTGTTATGTTTTCCCATTTCCATTGTGGGATCCCTGGCTGAACTAACAAACCAGATGGTTTCTGATATTCTATCTTAACCTTTGCACATGTTAAACACTTGTTGACATAAATGGCAATCTCTGCTTTCATGTTAGGCTACCAATATAACTTCTTCAAGTCCTGATATATCTTATCTGATCTAGGGTGGATGGAATACTTTGATTTATGCGACTCATGCATAATCAAGGCCCTTAAATCACCAAGACACGGAATCCAACTTCAATTGTTTAGGCATAACGTTCCGTCAGCGCGAGGTTCTAACTTGTTAATCATGCCACGCAAGTCTTCGTTGATGAAGTTCTCTTCCTTTCTGGCTTCCGATTGAGCACTTAAAATCTGCTTAGGAAGGTTTAACCCCTATATCATAAACCAAGGCTCAAACGCGTACGGCTTCTATCTTTCCTTTCGACTCAGGGCATCAGCCACCACATTCGCCTTTCCTGAATGATATCGAATCTCACAGTCGTAGTCACTCAACAATTCTAACCAACGTCTTTGCCTCATATTTAGCTCCTTCTGGTCAATAATCTGTTGCAAACTCTTATGATCGGTGAACACAACGCACTTAGTATCGTACAGATAATGTCTCTACATTTTTAGGGCAAACACTACTGCACCAAGCTCTAGGTCGTGTGTGGTATAGTTCTTCTCGTGAACCTTGAGTTGGCAGGATGTGTAAGCTATAACCTTCTCTCTCTACATCAAAACCGCGTCCAACCCTTTATGCGAAGCATCGCAATATACCATGAAGTTCTCACTTCCCTATGGTAAAGCCAAAATCGGCGCACTACACAACTTTTGCTTCAACAACTGGAATGTAGCTTCTGCCTTTTCTCCCCATTCAAACTTTATGCTTTTCTGAGTCAACTTTATCGTAGGTCTAGTTATTTTTGAAAAGCCTTCAATAAATCGTTAGTAGTAACCGGCTAAACCTAGAAATTGACGAATCTCGGTGGGTGTCTTGAGTGACGCCCAATCCTTGATTGTCTCAATCTTCATGGGATCAACGTGAATGCCTTCACTATCAATCACATGACAAATAAATTGTACCTTCGACAGCCAAAACTCACACTTTGAGAACTTTGGCGACAATCTTCCTTTCTATCAAAAAATTCAAGTCAACATAAGATGCCTTCATGCTCCTTTCTGCTTTTGGAGTAATATCAAAAATGTCATCGATGAATAGGTATATATATATAAATGGTGGGGGGAAAAAAATCACGAATCTATCCAGATATGGTTTGCACACCCTATTCATCAAGTCCATGCAAACTGCTGGTGCGTTAGTCAAACCAAACGGCATTACTTGGAACTCGTAGTGACCATAGCGAGTCCTAAATGCTATCTTTGAAATGTATTCCTCGTGAATTTTGAGTTGATGATAACCAGATCTCAGGTCGATTTTAGAATAGACTCTTGACCCTTGTAATTGATCAAACAAATCGTCGATTCTCGAAAGTGGGTATCAGTTCTTCATAGTAAGCTTGTTCAGTTCACGATAGTCGATACACATCCGAAAAGAACCATTTTTCTTCTTAACAAACAAAACTGGTGCTCCCCAAGGTGAGGAACTCGGCCTTATAAATCCTCTGTCAGAAATTTTCTGCAACAAGACAGACAACTCGAGCAATTCCTGGTGCCCCGAATCGATACGGTGCTCGTGCTACGGATGCAGCACCAGGGACTAAGTCGATTTGAAATTCAACTTGTCGAGCAGGCGGTAATCCAAGCAAAGCTTCTGGAAAAACTTCTAGAAATTCCCGTAAGATTGGCACATCCTCAAGTCGCTTCTCTTCTGACTTATCCTCAACTTTCTTGGATGTAACTTGGGCCAGATAAACTTGACATCCTTTCTCAATATACTTTTGGGTCTTTGTGCACGATATCATATTCAACTTACTTCCACCGTCGCAACTATCACTTCGGATTATCAACACCTCATTTCCATAAGGAATACGAACAACCTTCTCGTCACAAACGATCAACGCGTGGTATTTCGCCAACCAATCCTACAATGAGATTCAAAACTACTCAACACTACGGGCATTAGATCTATGTTGAACGGATGACCTAATAATCCTAATGTGCAACCTTAAGAACAATATTTGTTTCTGAAATTCCTTCCAGTCGCAAGTTCTACGGTATAAACTAGTGTCTTAAAGTGTTGGTGTAACCAACCCCAATCAAGCAAAGCACTAAAGGTAGATGACACAAAACTTCTATCGGCACCCGAATCGAATAATATAGAAGCATAACAGTTATTGAGAAGAAACGTACCCGTGACAACGTTGGAATCAGGGTTTGTTCCTCCTCTACCAATGGCGTAAGCTCTCGTCGTAGTTTCATTACCTCTAGTTTGGTTTCTAGTTTTGTTTCCATTCTTGTTTCTTGTCTCGTTTCCACGGTTTTGATTTCTCATCTTAGGACAATCCTTCCTAAAATGTCCTGGTCTTCCAAACTCATAAAAAATAATACCTTGCAGATTCCCAACTGGAGCCCTTTGAGTGTTTGGAGCAATAGCAGCCCTGTAATCCCTAGTCTGATGTTCAACCTTCTTACAGTTTCCATACCTCATAGTACACAACCCTTCATAGTGCATCCTGCCCACTAGTATTTTGCCTCTTAAATAATCGATATAGCCGTAATAATAGCAATATATATATCAACATAGTCACAATGAACTTTTAAATGCAAAAGTACAACTACTTTTTATTTTCTTCCATTTATAAACAAAAATATTAAACTTTGAGACTTGTAGTTTTATAGAAAACTAGATAATGATTTTCACAACGATCCGCTTTGTACACCTTGTTCGGGATGATCATACGAATGCAAAAGTACAACTTATTTATGAAAAAGTAAAGATGACTTACAAAGAAACACGACGAAAGGTGGATTAGAAATCAAAAACAACCCAAACGTTGTTTTACAAATTACCCGGATGAACTAACAATCAACACGAACAATATATCTTCAAGTGGATGATCAAAGATTAAAAATGAAGGGATTTGGGTGTGTGTTTTGGTTCGGCAAAGAAGAAAGAAAAAGAGAAAGAAAGAGTAAATGCAAAGTGTATGTGTGTGAATGAAATGAGAAATGAGGTTAAGGGTTTATGTATAACAACAAAAATCACACACACACACACCTAGTGTGTGCCGTGGGTTAGGAGGGGACAAGGCACAAGGGGACCAATTTGATCCTCAAATGGGAGTTTAGCAAGGACATGGTGCAAGCCATTATGTAGGAAGTTGGTTTGACTAGTTAACTTGTAGCAAAATTCAAAAAAATGAATCCTATGCATGCATGTATATGTGTAACCGGTTATGAACAAGCAAAAGGGGGACCAAAAATATTTTTCCCACTTTCTAGGATCACTAGTGCTCTTTTGTGAATTAATTTCCAAGACTTTGCATGCACATGTATATGCATAATTTAAACACGTATCACGTAAATAACGAATCGAGTAACGGTAACACAGAAAATTACAAAATTTTAAATTTTGCTTAAAAACATAAAAACGTGGCTTTGGCCAAAAAAACTATAACGTTTGGTGTCCCGGTTCGCTCCCGGAGATGATTCTCAGATAATAGCCAAACAACTTCCCGGTTAAACGGTAAAGCTAAACGAAACATTTAAAAATTCAAATTACTACACGGAAACGGCTAATTTGATAAACGGAAATTCTCGGGTTGTCACAGTGGCTAGCGAGATTTTTTATTTTATTTTTAAAGGTTGTATGATATGGGATGACAATCTGTTTATTTTTTATATATCATGGAATTTGAAACAAGAGTATAAACATCTTTTAACCCCTTATGATATGCTTCATTTTCTGATTGTTTGTGCTTATAAGCTTACTTCGTAAGTGTATGAAGTTAGAAAGAAATCGGTGTAACTAATGTCAAATATGCGAAATGTCATTTTATGTTTAACTTTCTAGGTATGTGTTTTAGTTTCTACCTTATATAGATGTCTGAAATGAGAAATAAAAGCATAAAGACAATGAATGGTTTGAATAATGATATTAAGTTGCTATATGCTTCTTGTTATAAAAGGAAAAGCTTAAGGCAAATAAAAATGGTGTAAAATATTCCATATTTGGTGTGATCACATTATTACTTCTATTTTTTGGGCATGGTAAAGCGTAGAGGCAGATTGAGCAGATCCAGAATCTTTTGATAAGTGAACTTCATCTTTTGATAAGTGAACTTCATCTGAACAAAGAGACAACATATGTAAGATAAACCGTGACGGAAACAATCATAATTCATATCATCATTGTACAAGCTAAGTTTGTGCTAAGAGGTTTAGGATTAATAACTCTTCTCTGTATTTTCATTTCGGTAACACCATCGTATCTTCACTTCTAACTTCTAGCCATGTAGAGTTTTCTGCCACCATCTGAGTTCATCTTTGCGAATTTAACAATTTTTATTTGAAGAAATTATAATTACCCTAGGCTCATTGAATCTTTGGTTCTTAGTTATGGTTTATATTGATTTTTATTTTTTTAGATATTCTAATATAAGATTGCAAGTTGTCTTTAGTAATTTGATAGTCAATCCCTTTCTTTATTTTGAACAGATTAAACGCTTCTTTCTACATGGATAAAGGTTATAGACAAATGGTAATTCCTTAATACTATATATTATTGTTCATAATGCATATGAGATACTCAATAATCTATATGGGATTTGATCATTTGTTTAAGGGCTAATACAAACAGAAGTTACAATACTTTAACTTTTTTGTTCATTTAAAGTACTTTACTATTTTCTATGAACTTATTAAACATGACATTCAAGTTGATTAGGTTATAACAACTATATTTTTAGATTCTCGGTTAAATGGTGACTTAGTTCTAATGTTTACTTAATAGCCGTTTCCATATGTTTGATGTTTTATGGTCCTCTGTTTTCGATGGTAATACAACTTATATTGAGTAACTAGCTAACATAGCACATAATTTGAAACAGATAAGTTTAAGTTATATCAAAAAGATTGAATCTTGCACTGCAATATAGTTAACTTTTTCTGTTTTTGTCTTGAGGCCGGTTCATCAGCGGGGCCTTCAAACCTTAACTTGGTACAACATTTCATTGATATGGGGTTCCATGAGAAACTTGTCACCAAAGTGATTATAGAAAATGGTATGATCGAATTATATATATTTACGGTTAGTTTTTTGTCTGGGAGAGAATGCTTTAAATCTTTGTTCTTCCATATGTGTAGGAGAAACTAACACCGACAGTATACTGGAAACAATACTTACATACTCGGTGAGCAAAACTTTCACTTTCTGGATCTTTTCATTTATGCCTTATATCTGATTGCTCAACAAAAGCCATATAGGAAAGCAAAAGTATAAATATGTATCCTACGTTTTAATTTAAAGTATCTAATGTGCAGAACCTTCAGCTATAAATGTTTTATCAATGTCTTGTAGGTTCTTGAAGACTCTCCGGAAGTGGAACATAACACGTGTCATGTCAGCTCTACTCAGCAACAATGTGTACATTACGATGAGTTATCTTCTAACTATGATGAGAGTCTCGACGATAGTGAAATAGATGTGAGTATATACGCTTGAACACACATGCACATATATAATATTTTCTTTCTTGGTTGTTCTTGGTGGTGTTTTCTTTATAAACTGATATCGTCCATATACTAACTGAAATACACTTGGTTTGGTTCAACTCTCACTCCAGATTATTAGAGTTGCTAAGCAGAGTTTTGATCAGTTTTTATTATGTGGCTTGCTTATTGTTACCCGTTAAGAGAAAATAAATTAAAACCAAGAGAACTAAAATTAGTATTTCATGTCATAAGATCGGAAAAAGAAAATAACAAACAATTTAATAAAAACATGTTATTTAGAGAGGATGGTATAAATAACAAATATGAGTCGCCGATCTCTTTGTTAATCAATATCAATAATTTAGATTTCACATGCCTTCCTAATGGCATGTCACATTCAACAAACATCGTTACGAATTAATTGTCTTTGTACATTACATGTATAAAAAAATTATTGAAATTGTGAGAACATGTGGAATTTGACATCTATCTTGTACAGGAAAATGGCAATTTCTTACCCGAAAATGAGAACGTGTTATTATCCTTGGCCAGTATGGGATATACAGTAGAAGAGGCGTCAGAAGCCGTGGAGAGATATGGTAATGAGTGCATATTAGCGTGCTTAAAGTTATAGGAATGTTAATTTGTATTTCTTTTGATAATGTATATAATCACTCGTGCTATTCACATTTAGTTCTTCAAGCTATAGTTACGAGCCTTGTTGTTTGCCCTTTTGTAGGTCCTGATGCCTCAATCGTGTTGGCCTGCTAATGTCATTATATAACTAAGTAATATTTGTACATAGTATTTAGTTTATTTTAAGGGTCGAATTTAGCTAACTAGACATGGGTTAGAAAGTGGGTCAAAAACAGTTAACCCAAACACCCATGATTTGGCAGTTATAGACAGTTATGAATGAATCAACACAATGGTTCATGTGTAACTGACATGTCTTTTAGATTAGTATATATATGTATGGTTAGTGTCTGCAAATATTATTCATTTCAAGATTAATCAAAAGTCCGTTGTTTGCTAATTTTGTCCCTATTTTATTTAGTGTTTTACTGTTCTATTGTATTGCATACCCAATCACATCATGGCGAATCACAACCATGTTCTCAAACACAATTGGCTTGGCTATGATCCTGTCCTACATTGGTATTAGAGCCACGGCTCAGATCATGGGGGAAGGCCAAAGCCAATTCACAGAAGAGATCAAATTGGAGTCTCTAGGAAGTACTTGCAGAGAGAAACACCACAAAGATCACTTCCATGGAATGGGAAGAAGAAAAGCTTGTCACCAGGATGCAAAGAGATGTTGCTGATGAGAATGAAAGAGATTGAAGCTTTCAATGCTTCAAAGAACACTGCAGATCAAGAAGAGGAAAGTGACAGGAAGGAGATCACTCAGAAAGAAAAGAGGGCAAGATGCTATGTGTGCAAGATGAGAGGGCATGTGTACTGGAAGTGCGCAAACAAGAGGAAGAAGGACTTGTTTAGACACAAAGTCATTGAGAAGCCCACATACAAGAAGGCTGCAGAGAAGATTAAGTATCCTGAGAAAGTTAAGTATCTAGAAAAGGTACATGTAATCACTGATTACATGATAGAGGGCACAACTGAATCAAACTGGAATGAAATTTGGTATGTGAGTAGTGCATACAAACATCATGTGTGCCCTACAAGATCTATGTTTGAAAAACTGAAGTACAAGTTTGAGATGATTGGGAAGGAAGAAACTGAGAAGAAATTCATCTTCTCATATGGTTTTGGAGATGTCCAAATGGAAGCAAAAGAAGGAATTTTTCTAATTCCTAATGTTCACTACACAACAGAAATTACTCTCAGTGTTCTGAGTTATGATCTTTTGGAAGAACAAGGCTATGTTGTGGAAATTAGGAACAACAAGTGTAATATTCACTATATGTTTGGAAGAAAAGGGAAAGAGAAGGTACAAGAAGGAAGTTCCACAGATGATGATGGTTTAATAGAAGCTGTCACTAAATACAACAAATATTTGGAAGAATATTTTGAATCTATAGAGCCAAAGGAGGAACCTTCACTTGAAAAAGGATTGGAAGATTTGAATGTTGATGAAGAGTACATCAGTTGGAATGGATCATTGTATGCATTGAAAGTGAACTCACTTTCAAGGTTTTTATCTTTTATGAGTCTATTGAAGAAGGATAGTTTGGTGTAAAAAAATTGGGAGATCTTTAGTAAGAAGTTTATTGAGATGCTAAAGTGGTTTTATCTTGTTTACCTTAATTATGAGAGGCTAGATGAGATACCACCGGTTGTAGGGGTAATGGAGATCAACCTATTGAGTCTGTATAAGATAATAGATAACCTTGGAGGTTATCTGTATGTCACACTTGGTGACAAATGGAAAACAGTTGCTGGTTTACAGGGTTTGACTGAAGATGATGGAGAAGTCATGAGGGATTGTTACAAAAGGTTCATTGATATGGTGCAGGTGTACTATGAAACAGCAGAGTAACCTTGGTATGAGAAGAAGCTTGGAAATGAAGTGGGAGAGAGTAGCAGTGTCCCTGCTAAAGGAGAAGACCCACAGGGCAAGGACAAGGATAAGGCTGGGATAGAGGAAGCACTGGAAGCACTGGAAGAAGGCATGACCATCAAGACACAATTTGGAGTCAGACTAGAGAGCAACATGGAAGAGGAAGCAGAACAAGGAAGCATCACTGATAGCAATGACTTTGAAGTCATTGTTTGAAGAACTGAAGATTCAAGAATCAAGGAACTTGGCATTAATGAATTAGGGGGGAAATTGTTGGCCTGCTAATGTCATTATATGCCTAAGTAATATTTGTACATAGTATTTAGTTTATTTTAAGGGTCGAATTTAGTTAACTAGACATGGGTTAGAAAGTGGGTCAAAAACAGTTAACCCAAACACCCATGATTTGGCATTTATAGACAGTTATGAATGAATCAACACAATGGTTCATGTGTATCTGACATGTTTTTTTGATTAGTATATATATGTATGGTTAGTGTCTGCAAATATTATTCATTTCAATATTAATCAAAAGTCCGTTGTTTGCTAATTCTGTCCCTATTTTATTCAGTGTTTTACTGTTCTATTGTATAGCATACCCAATCACATCATGGCGAATCACAACCATGTTCTCAAACACAATTGGCTTGGCTATGATCCTGTCCTACAAATCGTAGATCTAATTGAGTTTATTAGTGCCTCTCAGATGGCAAAGACAGAAGCTTTGTTTTTTGAGGAAGAGGTATTTACTCTTCTTGATAATGTTGTTCTTATAATCTTATTGAATAATGGATGTGGAAGAATGGGTAGCTCGAGCTGGTTTTGGTAACGGGTCAGAGCAGCTCTTTCTGGATTTGACCCACGACATATTTTGTTTCAACATTTAACCATTTTGATAACTAAGTATTGTGTCAAATATGATTACAAAGTAATCCTTATCAGTAATGATATATTTTTGGGGATAAAATGATATAGGAGGTTTTACGCGTATTTATTCACGCTTTCAACCCACTTGACCCTCTCCCATTCTAGCTAATTACATCATTTTACCTGTTGACCTCTGATAACACAAGCTCAAGTCATCTTGTTCTCTAACTTAATCATATTTTATTAGTGTATAATCGTGTAGTTAGATTTTTTGTTCTTGATCTTTTCATTTGACATGAACTCAGAAACCCAAGATCTTTGTGAACACGAAACTTAAGAGGAAGCAGGATCAAGAGGCACTGAAAAGAAATAAGAAAAAGAGACCACTAGCTGAACAAGACGAGGTGATCCGTCTTCCAAATCCCATGATAGGTTTTGGTGTGCCATCTATTTCCAGTGTGGTGACTTATAGAACACTTCCCAAAGCAGCCATTGGACCACCGTTCTTTTATTATGAAAATGTCGCTTTGGCTACGAAAGGAGATTGGGAAAAAATTTCTCGATTCCTCTATGAAATAACTCCCGAGTTTGTTGATTCCAAGTATTTCTGTGCAGCTGCAAGAAAACGGGGATATGTGCACAATTTGCCCATAAACAACAGATTCCCGCTTCTTCCATTTCCTCCTCACACTATACATGAGGCATTCCCTTTAACAAAGAAATGGTGGCCAGAATGGGATAAGCGTACAAAGCTCAACTGCTTGAAAACATCTTATGGAACTCCAAAATTAACAGAGAGGATCAGGAAGGCTCTAGAGAAATGTGGTGACAACCCACCTGACCATGTCAAGAAGTCTGTTTATAAGGAATGCCGAAAATGGAATTTGGTTTGGGTGGGGAAAAACAAACTTGCTACTTTAGAACCGGATGAGGTTGAAATGTTATTGGGGTTTCCAAGAAACCATACGAGAGGTGGAGGTATAAGTAGAACGGACAGATATAAATCCCTTGGTAACTCATTTCAGGTGAGAATTTCTTATTTTCTTATGTTCATTTCATTCTTTTTCCTAGTTCATGTCTATATATACACCGTTTTGTTCCAAAAGAAGAACTAATGTACTTTTGACGCCTACGGCCCCGCAAGCTAATTACTAGCTTAATATTGAAATTTAATGCTAATGTCAGTTAAAAATTGTATGAACTTAGCGAAGTGTAAAAACTTTTCAAGAACACTTCAATGACCATTGGAAGGTTTTGTAGCAAACTGTCATAAGTTGCTGGTCTTAAACTGTAATAAAACAGCCCAAATTCAGCCATTCTTAAGTATATCAGTTGAATTGCTGCGTGTTGTTAAAAAACATAATTTACGGCAAACCACGTTCCTTTTTGAAACTTCCACCATAGGATTAGTGTTTCTTCTAAATATAACAATTCACATGAGGATCATATCAACCGTATATCTAATATCCTCTTTCCCCAGGTCGATACAGTGGCATATCATCTCTCTGTATTGAAGGACATATATCCGAACGGTATGAATGTTCTCTCTCTCTTCTCGGGCATTGGTGGTGCTGAGGTTGCTCTCCACAAGCTCAGGATTCCTTTAAAAAATGTTGTCTCAGTGGAAATTTCAGAGGCTAACAGAGATATCATGAAGAGCTGGTGGCAGCAAACGGATCAAAAGGGCAATCTTGTCCACTTGGCTGATGTTAAAAATTTAGACCCGCACAAACTTGAAAAACTGGTAAAATCTGTTGGCGGGTTTGATCTTATTATTGGTGGCAGTCCGTGCAACAATATGGCGGGCAGTAACAGGGTAAGTAGAGACGGTCTTGAAGGGGAACAGTCTTCATTGTTTTATGATTATTTCCGTATCCTAGAGACAGTCAAGATTATAATGAATAGACACAACAAGTCATAAGTATGGTTAGAGGGCCGAAACGTGGTTGATGCTTCAATATGTATGGAATTCTTATCCATATGATTTTGTGAACAATTTTGATCAGGACTCAGTTGGAGACTAGACTCTGCACTAATAAAAATATTTACGGTAAATGCTATGGAATTCTTATCCATATCATTTGTTAACTTGATACTGCCTTAAGCTCGTAGTTTGTTTGCTTTTCAAAGAACCTTTTATGTTTATGATTTCCAGTTAGTAGTATTTAGTAGTATCCCCATGTTCGGGCCGTTCATGTGCTTCTTTTTTTTCACCAGCAATAATATCGTAGTTTTTTCAAATTTCCCGCTCAAAATAACCGTTTCTTAATACCAAATCCAACCAATGATAACCTCTATTATACCGAATCCGATCACTAATAACCACTAACAAGCTGAATTCGATCAAAAATACCTCTGATAGACCGAAACCACCACGAATCCATATACAACGATCCAAAAATCAAATCCTAACGTAACAAATCGTTTTCTTTTGTAAAAATTGGCACCAAGAAACATTTTTCAACTCAAGTAGTTGAATTTTATGCTTATAAATAAAGCCGAATCCGTCATATTAACCCTTACCGAATTGATATTTGATCGAATTAACATACGTTTAAGTACTTTGATTCACAAACAATCAATCTAGATCTTCTCCTAGTGTATGATACCACTTGTAATGATGTCACTTATAAAATTGTTAGGATTAACGAGATAGAACAAGAAAGAGAGACTTATTAAATGAGGAATTTTATAAAGAAAAAGAAAAGAGAATGAGGTGTTACAAAATGTGTAACTCTTCTAAAATGATGTGTTCTCCTCCTATTTATACTTATTCTTTTTACACTAAACTTACTTGGCTATTAGGCTAATTTTCCTAATTCAAGCCCAATAAACTTTATTTCATTCTATTAAATATTAAAACTACTACTTATTACAAAGACCAACTACATGAATAATACTCTTTTTTATATTCTTAACATAGACTCTTGAGGCGATTTGAGCAAACCAATAAAAGGATGACAATGTTGGTCAATATTGTTGCAAATTTGTTAAATTCGAATGTGATTGTACTTATATTGAGTTTTTAAACCAAATGTAAAACTTATTTGTTTGTTAGTTAAATTTAATTTATAATAATGAATACAAGTATGTTGATTCAAAAGTTTGTCGGATATTAGGCCCTATAACAACGCGCGACCGCCTAATACCTCGTCAGCATGCAAAATGTAAGTTTTCGTAATTTTTTTATCAACAATAATACTACTTTTTTATTATATTACATTATGTTGGTATCCGTTATTTTCTTGTTCAATGGTTATTTCTCGTTGTCGCTATTGATACACATATATTTAAATACAAATCGCTCGACATCTTATATCCACAGAGTATTTGGGCCTAGCCCACGAACGTACAACCTAGATAAATTTTAGCTTACATTACGTGAACCCTAAAGATACGAGTGTTAACAATTATGACCGTCAGATCAATTTGATCATTTAATTTGAGATATCCTTATACTATAAAAGTTTGATAAGGTTTCGATAAGAATATACCAAATTCAGATGAAACTTCATGTTTTATAGCCATTATTGTTCTTAGTATTTCGATTGTAAGTTTCTACAAATCTTTGTGAATTGTCAATTGAGGGTTTAAACTGTTATAACATTTGTTGTTTTCTTTTGTAATTTAATCGAGTACGTTTTTCTAGAAAACAATTCGCAAAAAACTTTATTTGTGTGTTACTTTTTAAAAAAGAATTTCTATTCATGATACTATCTTACATATGTTGCCTCTTTGTTCAGATGAAGTTCACTGATCAAAAGATTTTGTGCTCAATTTGCCTCTACGCTTTACCATGCCCAAAAAATAGAAGTAATAATGTGATCACACCAAATATGAAATATTTTACACCATTTTTATTTGCCTTAAGCTTTCCCTTTTATAACAAGAAGCATATAGCAAATTAATATCGTTATTCAAACCATTCATTGTCTTTATGCTTTTATTTCTCATTTGAGATATCTATATAAGGTAGAAACTAAAACACATACCTAGAAAGTTAAACATAAAATGAAGTTTCGCATATCTGACATTAGTTACACCAATTTCTTTCTAACTTCATACACTTACTAAGTAAACTAATAAGCACAAACAATCAAAAAATGTAGCATATCAAGAGGGGTTAAAAGATGTTTATACTCTTGTTTCAAATTCCATTATATATAAAAAATAAACAGATTGTCATCCCATATCATACAACCTTTTAAAATAAAATAAAAAATCTGGCGAGCCACAACACACCGTTACAACTTCAACTACACATTAAAAACCATCAAATAATCAACTAAACAACCATAAATGTATAACGTTGATCTTATATAACATCAAAATAAAATAAAATCAAATATTACCTTAATTTTTGGAGAATATATTGATATAATAATAATATTAAGGATAGAGATTATCTAAAGTTAATGTGAACATTACTGATCATGTTGTCTCACAAATAAAACTGTGGGGTCTCTTGCGGGACCCAGTCTTTATTATGGTTATGAGAGAACATCATCTATCATGTTCATCTTAACTTTAGAGAATCCATATCCTAATAATAATTGTAAGAGCAATGTTATAGTATCATACTTTCATCTACTTACTCATCTTTTTATACGTACAAAATTATTACACGTGTCATGCACTAATTCTCTCTCTTTATTAGGATTTCTTCACATGTCGCGATCATATGAGTAAAAAGACAAGTATCACACATAAAATAATATGACAAACATTTTTCCGTGTATTGTTTAGCACTTTTGGACACTTTAAACTTTGAGTCAAACTGTAAAACTTGCATTTTTGGAAAGACAACTCAAAAAGCTACAACCTAGGCTTTTTAACATACTAATTTCATTTAAAAATGAATGAGTTACGGCCCCGTGTAGTTGGGTGAACACATGTTTTCAACCAACTGTTTTGAAGTAGCTAAGTGTAAACATATGGAAAACTTGTTTTGAATCACATTTGGAACTTGGAAAACCTTAGACGCAAGTATATAAGGGTGATACAAGTTTATAAAACTCATATGCATTTAGTTCACTTCATAATGTAAACCTAAAGCGCCTTATTATTAAATTAGGTCGCGGTTAGGATACTTTGACTAATTTATACTCGTACTACTACCGAATCACCTATTTGCTTGAGGTGAGTTTCATAGCCTCACCTTTACATGGTTTATACTATTTTTGAAATACTTCGGGGTGAGAATACATTGCTCGTTTTACTTATGGACACAAGTACTTTAAACTTTTACTGATTGCCTAAGTACCCGTTATCCCACACTGGCCCTACAACTATCATGAAACGTTAATTATTTTGTGTAATCACGAGTATTGTGGATAGATCTATTGGGGTTGACACCTCTGTTCGGGTAAGTAGCGCTTACTTGATTTCCATGTCAAACGGACGCATTTCTTTTGGGGAACTTTGGGTGTTCTAGGGATAAACACCTACAGGGGAAACAGCACGTAAACGTTAAGGCTTTGGTGTCATGAGCTTAGTGCAATAGTAACACTTTTAATGTGACATTGTATTTGTTATAATGGTCATACACGAGAACCTTGTGGTCCATTCAATAGCTTTATGTTGACATTTTTAGGATGTATTTCTCAGGTCCGTAACTGCATGGTACATGGTTAGCATTTGAAGTTCATGGTAGAGTCACTCATTGATGGTCGCATTTAATTGGAAATTTGGTTCATGAGCATTACCCATTTGATTGTATTAAAACTTATCTTTCTTTTGATGTAAAACTTTAGGATTTGTCATGTTGGAAAACTTATTTATTTCAAGTGAATCAAATGAAGTATTTTTAAATGACTCATATAGAGGTCGTTCGATATAACTTGTGACTTTGTGCTATGAATGTGACGCCCACAGTTACCTTTCCGCTACGATATTTTGGGGGTGTTACAGTGAAGTACAATTTGAGGTTTAGCAAGAACGGGTATTCAAAACGCCAAAAACCCAAAAACTGAATTAGGGCTTCTAGCTTGCTGGCCACACGCTGACAGATGGCCAGCACGCCACTATCGGAATAAATTTTTCCACTTTTGGGTTTTTAGGCTATAAATACCCATTTTGGCTCTTTTATTCCTCACCTCTTGCCATTCTTTCTTTCCTCTCTTTTCTTTTAACCTATTCTCTAAGTCTAACACCTCTTGTGTTCTTAACTTCTCATATATCATTCTATTGAAGAACACATCTCCGCCAGAGAAACACACAAGTACCTAATCCGTACTTGTGTGTTAGTAGTCAGAGGTCTTCTTTCGTATACCCTTTATATTAGGATCTAGTCTTTAGGTTAGGTTAGGACTTAATTTGAACAATCAACATTCATTCAATTTAGTTATAAGGGATGTCTTGTATCATTGTGATCAAGCCTAGATCACTAGGGATCTAGTTGAGGTTTTGATATACTTCTAAGGGGAAGTTCTTAGTGGTCCTAGTTGATCTTAGTGATCCTAGAAGAAAGTTGTATCACTGGTTCTTAGGGGTGGATTCTGAGGGCAGAATACCGTAGGGACTAGCTCTTCTTAGTAAGCGTCGATCTTAGTGCATATCAGTGGAGTGAAGTTAGAATACGGTTTATAGTCCACCATAAGGATTATACTAGAGTAATAGTATCTTGTCGTGGATTCGCAACTGGACGTACAACTCGTATAAACCCCCCACTTAGTTCTCTCCGTCTACTAATTGTATTCATCATCAAGTAGATCATTACACCACTTAGTTCTTTAAGTCTTTAAGTTTTATAAACTTCGAAGAAGTCAAGAAAACCATATTCACCCCCTCTATGGTTCTACAAAGACCTAGGCAATGTTTAGCAAATTCTATAGGAACGGCTGTCATGTCGGCTGGAGTTGAGATAAAATATCAAGGTTGTTTGCTAGCAACTGAACGAGTTAATATTTTACCTGAAGTGGTAGGTGTTTTTCGATAGTAATTAGCTGATCCGGATACATTTCATTGATGACAACTTTTTCTTCCCTGTCATTATTTGACGGTATAGCTTTCCATTGGATTACCATGATTTTCATCCTATCCACTACTATTGCTAGTTCCACGCCCTCTCCTGGGTAATTGATTTTGACTGTGACCATCCTTGAGTTTGTAAGGAATTTCACACATGACCGAATCATGGAAATCTACGCACATAGTTGTTGTATAGTTGTCTTTCCAAACAAGATGTAATTGGAATTTGATTTAACGACACAAAATTCCATGACAAATGTTCACGACAATAGGTGAGTTCCGATTGTAGCTTCTGGTTGAATTACTCCTTCAAGTATGGATCTCTCTGAAGAGAGCCGATGAGAGGACTAGTTGTAGGACATATTATGTTCAGGCAGTTGCATAAAACACTGATCGTACATGATGTTGGCTAACCTGCCTCCATCCATGTAAAATCTGCTTATTTTATGTGAAGCAATTACTGCCATGATAATCATTCGCAAGGAAATTGTTTCTTTGTTGCAGGAGCCCACTTTTCGAGTACCTCGTTATTTCATTTCTTGCCTAGTTGCCAAGTTTGAATCATGAGTACATGAGGTCATTGTTGGTTTTTCGGTTTATTTTCGAGATTGATTTGTTTTTGCAAATTCGCCATATTTTTTGGAACAAAGTTTTTATGACAAAAGTGAAATGAATTTTTTTAGTCGTGTTTGCGACGAAAAAATGAAGTTTCTGAGTTTTCTGGTATCAAAAAATGGAAACTGATGGCTTTGTTTTATGGCATAGGTCCCAATGGGGCGCTCCGATTAGATCCCGATGGGATCGGGTATAGGGAGAACTTCGATAGACCGGTTTCGAGATGGGGATGGCAGCTCCGCTCCAAACCCGCCACGTTGACATCCCTACATATATGTTCCACAAATAAGCTAGCTTTTCTTTTTCAACACTTGAAGTACGGTACCCACCACAGCGTACCAAAGAGTTCCATCACCTGAGAGCCACTCTTCATTTGTAGCATCTTCATTTTTAGCATATTATCAGTTATCATGTTGTGTAAAAGTTACTTACATCAAAGCATTTTTTAACATATTCTCGTTGGCGTACGGGAGTGACATATACTCAGGCCCGGATTTGGACCTGTTCGACCTAGGTCGACGCACAGGGCCCCAAAATTTTGAGCGGCATCATTTTACCAAAAGGCGAATATACATATGTTAACATAAAGTTTTTTAAAGCCCAATACCAAGCCTATGTTCAATATTGAGGTGAGCCATTTGTTCATCAATAATTCTACGTCAATATAAACGACATATAAAAAAGAACATAAATAACCACTTATGATGTCATATTGTTAAGTATAATAAATGTATAATCATGTTTGATTTCTATTTTTAGGGCCCGTTTGGTTTGTAGATAAGTTTGAATTGGGATTATGATTTACTTTAGAATTTGAATTTGATTTTGAGTTCAAAGAAAAACTAAGAGAAGGAAAATATATAATAATGTATAATTATAAATTTTATATAAGATATAAATTTAAATTTAAATGAATTTTAAATAATAAACACTACTACACAAAAATCTCATTGGGTACGGTTTTTAAGGCCATTTGGTACGGTTTTGAAACCGTAGCTAATAGAGGCGTAGCAAAAAAATAAAATAAAATTTAGTACGGTTTTAAACCGTAGCAGAAAATGATTATTTGGTACGGTTTTCTTTCCAACCGTAGCAAATACCTTCAACACCCAAGCAGCACCTACCTCTTTTCTGGTACGGTTTTTTAACAAACCACACCAAAATTTGTTTGATAAAAAAAATAAATTCGTCATCCTTGTCCAGAACCTGTAACCAAACACTACCATAATATTTTACGCAAGAAACACGAACATTGCAGCATAGACAAACAACATGCAATATAAACACGAACATTGCATCATAGACAAACATTCAATATAAACATCAACAAACGCAACAATCTAAGTTAGACAAAAGTGTAATCCATTACAATCGTTTAAACGTCATCATCACGAAAATATAAAACCTGAACTATTGTGGAGCCGTTGTATCTAAAGGAGTAACTACAGCCCTATAAAACTCGTTCAGAATCATATAAGCCACTTGGTCGATCTCCAACGGTGTTAGATGGCGTGTATCATCCCAAAGCTATAAAAACAAATGTTAAATATGGTATTAAGTTTCATCAACACCCTGAGTTAGGATCATTATGAGATAATATCATAATGAATTCAATATAAATTTGAATCATAGTTTACACACATATGTTTCTAAATTCTAAGGACAAATTGAACAAGTGTAACAAGTCAGGTTGACTTGACTAACTTAACCGACTTGCAACAAAATTATCGAATCTGTCACCTTTAATACTCGAAGCTGAAAGCAATCTTCAGGCTTAAATACCTCTAAAAAAACTAAGCCATCTAGAAAGGTTACTGGTTGACACATAACTGAGGATTAGGAAGGGGCTCAAAATTCACACTATTAACTAATGGAGCATGATAGTTTACAAACATCCACAAACAAGTATTCTGACATTCTCATCAATGGTGAGCACAACAGCAAAACAAATAAATGAGTTTAACAAGTACACCTCAACAACATGCAAATTGTAATTTTTTGACTTTTTAACAGCAAAATTAAAAATTTTCAATCAGTTTATATACGTGTTCTAGTAAGCAAGTTTAACTGAATGAGATAAGTTTATAGTTTGCATGCTGTGTTACTACTATTTAAAGATTCTGAGCAATAAAGATAGAAATTTATTTGGCACAAACTCCTTAAAGTTATTTTCCTGGTTGGTTTTGATCCATTCACTTAATGTAAAACTGCAATAGCAAACGACCCGTAGCAATCCCAACCAACCCGCAAGCATAAATATGTTCTCAAGTCGCTACATTCTTATGCTAAATCTGTTCTCAGGTCGCTACATTTTTAGGCCTATATTCAGCTATCAACCCGTTTTATACTAAAGACATTGTACAATGCTAATACATTAAAGCAAACTACGACATAAACTGCAATAGCAGCCGACCCGCTGCAATCCCAACCAAATCGCTATAATCTCAAACATAAAAGAAAATACTTACACTTTTTGGAAAGTCGGCTTGTTTTTTTACAACAAGGTCATACATGAACTTCATCAAATAGTATCCGCATTCCCATAAACCCTCTTGTTGGAAACACTATACTCAAATAAACAAACATAGTTACACAAATGAAATAGCCAAATCAATTATATACACACAACAATTGTAGATTATTTACCTTAACCATCGTCCAATCAAACTTGATCTCAAAGGCCCTGTATTGAAAAGCAATGGCATGGCGTTAACTTCAACTATTTTCTCAAAAAATACATGTCAACTAAGTCAATATTAGAAATTTTACCTCTCAACCATCTTTGGGAAATAATAATTTTTCTCATTATTCTTCTTTTTTGATGAATCCACTATATAACCCCTCCTCAAGTTTGGGCAAACCACAAAAAGAAGCCAATGACCCCCGGCCCCACTACACAAAAGTTTCATCATTTTAGTATAGATAGAAAGCACATATTATACTATCGGTATAACAAGCAAAAACATTACCCTTGCAAATAAGGTGCCAAGTATATTTCCTTTCCCGGATTTAGTCGCTTAGTATCAATAATGTGATCCACGACTTGTTTACCATTTCTTAAACATTCACTTGATGAGATGACACGTGGATTAAGGAAAACGCATTTGTTTTCACGAAGAGCTTTCACAGCCGAATGTAAATGTCTGTTATCAAGAAAATGAAATACGAGTTAGTCGGTGTTTGGATGTTGCTGTCATAGGGGTGTTTTGATTGCTTTCAGGGGGTGTTTAGTTGTTGTCAAGAGTATTAAGGGGTAGTTTGGTTGCTGCTGTTAGGGGTGTTTGGTTGCGTTGTCAGGGGGTAATCAGGGGGTGTTTGGTTGCTGTTCTCAGGCTGCAATAAAAGTGTCTTTCTTTAAAAAATAAAAAATAAATAGAGCATAAGTTAACTTACATCGCCCACCAATGTATAAAAGTAATATCGACCTTTGCGTTGATGTGCAAATCTAAAATTGCCTCATATTCAATCCACTCTTGCCAATCTTTGAAATACATCTCGTGAGGCGCAACAATCGAAATATTTTTATTTTTGAACTTCGTGAATCGTTTCACAGAGTCTTGAAAAGGTTTCGGCTTACATATTAGGATATCAAGCCGCTCTTTAACTCTTTCCTCTTGGGTTTTCTTAGGCTTAAGTTCACTAGTTACAGGATCAGATGACACTGATTGTTCGACCTACAATAAAAAACCATTATAGTAACTCAGGATATACATGATAATTTATATACAAGTGTGTTAATTAATGACTACCATTTGAGGCCAACTTTGAGGATGCAATGTCCCTTGACTTTCCAACTAAATCAAACAAAACAAAAATTGGATATATCAACTCGCTATACACACACGCACACAGACACACACACACATATAATTATCAAGTTAAATAATTGAAGGACTACCAAACTCATATAACCCCCGGGTGGCATTTGGTGTTGGAATGTCATTAGGTCTTCTTCCTGCATTAACACAACTTATTATATCAGCCTATGTATGTTTGGCATGGCATAACTTATTATATCAGCCTTTGTCATAACTTCCTGTATAGACATATATATTAGGTATAAAATAATTGTGTGCCTACCATTCGAGGGCGATAACATGAACTTGAACTTAAATCACTAATCGGGGTTTGGCATGGCATAGTTGGACTAGGGGGAGAGCGACGTGGTGAGATTGTTTGGTGTATCTACATTTTACATAAAACATTTCATTAGACAATACTAACTTATAACACAATGTCATATCTAATTAATGCATAATGATACCTTGATTCTTTTCCGAGGCCATTCAATAAATTCCAAGATTGTATGTTCTAAAAGAGAAACTTTCTCGGTCGTTTTAGGCACGGGTATTGCTTTATAAGCATCTTCGACCATGTCTACTTGAACCTTAATGTAACCCTCGGAAAAACACGATCCATGTAGCATTGCGTCTGTAGTCGGATATACCTTCCCTATGGCTACTCGAAAATCAGATCCAGGGTAGGGCCATAGTAAATCACATGGAATGGGATCCTACACAAGACATTTTGGTATAAAATAATAGATATCACATAAAATATTTGTAATTAAACACATTACCTGTAGGTCATCAAATCCATCAGAAGTTCCATCAGACACACAACTAGAACCTTGTAGTTGTGCCACGATAGACTTTAACGCTGCAATCTCGACTTCTTGACGATTAACTTTATCTCCTAACGCGGTTGTAACTTTTTTCGTTATCTTCTCCTCAATCGCCTCAATGTTAACAACCTCATGTCTCTAGTCTCACTCTCTAGTCGCCCTTTCAACCCACCCTAACGATTCCTACTCCAACAGTGTAGCTACCCCAGTAGTACTGCCCCATGCTCTTTTCCAAATACTTGTGTAATGGGATCTCTTCCTAACAGATGGTATGTACCATCTTCCAGCATCTTTTGCTCTTTTTCAGCCTGTCCACGAAAATAATATAGTTGTTAGAAATTATATACATCTTTATATTAGCATACTCGTTATATTAGCATATCTAAACTTACCAATTGTCGAAGTGTTCTTTCCATAAATTCTGTTAACTTTCTTGCGCCCAATGTTTTGTCTTTTGTTAAGTGTGCCAAAGCATATTTCTTGGAAAAGTCATTTTGTATAACACTTAACCATGGGTGTTTAATATTGCTCCATTCACCCTCCAAGTGCCTTCCGATGTTTTTGCAAGACAGGGACGTCCTAGTCGGGAAGGGTTTTTGTTTTGATGTGCACTTGCTTTCGCCTTAGCACTTTTGAGCTTCACAGATAAGTAAAAAAAACACAATCAGCAACATTTATAAAAGTAATATGATCATACACAGAATTATATGTTCACCTGAAATGATTCCGAGCGAACACCTAGCTAGCGATACTCGTCCCAGGGTCCCATGTGTTCATAAAAGGTATGTTAAATTTAGGTTGTTATTATTTTTTTGACAAAGTATTTATTGAGCTTGGATTTAAATCTCCTGTGTTCCTCGTTAGCTTTCTTATTCATTTCATCCTTCGCATAATCATCTTTAATATTCCATTGAACCTATTGATTTACAAAATAGGTTAATTAGTGAAACAATTTGCTAATATATACATTAAATAGATACAAGATATGAATCGATATAAAATATAATACCTTAATAGATGACCATACGTGATCCCACACTTCATCCTTTATATTTTTCCACTCCAACCAGTAATCAAAATGTTTTTCACACATTCGATTAAAATCATTCATGAAGCGGTTATGGTTTTTGCCACATGGTAACTTGAGATCACTAAACTCAATTTCATACACAGCTCCTTCAAAATCTTTGGATCCCTTTGATACACCTCGCTTACCCCGCCTTGACATTGTATGAGTATATCTTGGTGGGGTGATTTGAATGATTTAGTGGATAAATGTAAAGATTTGGAGGATTTTTGGTGTTGTTCTTGCTGGCTACAGTAACGAATTGGGGGCTTGTGAAAAGTGTGAAGTGGGGTAGGTGGCTAGGTTACCAATTGTTTTTGGCGGTTCATCACAAAAATTTCAGAATACCAATTGTTTTTGGCGGTTCATCAAAAAAAATGAGAGGGAAACTATCTAGCTAAAAAAATTAGAGCATAAAACAAACTTAAATAACATGTAAACTATACATTTAAATGAGTTAAAATGCATAAAATAGATAAACGTCTTTTCAAATTTCATAAAACTTAAATGTTTACAACAAATGCATAAAATAGATAAACGTCTTCTCGAATTTTATAGAACTTAAAGGTTTACGACAATTTATTACAAATGCATAAAATAGATAAACGTCTTCTCGAATTTCTTGAAACTCTTTTCTTGATCGGTTACTTTTTCCTGCAAACAAAAGTATAATTAACAAACTAAACATATATATTAATTTAATTCCTAAAAGAAATTATATAATATATACAAACCTTCGTTTGGCGCCCGGTGTATCAACCCATAAGCCTTCATCATGGTCGGATCGTAAGTATGTGGTGTCACCATCTATCGGTGGAATACCCGCTGAAAATGGTGGCAGCTCATCAAACTGGTCGTATTCTTCCTCGTCAACAACATTATCAACACCAAGTATATGTCGTTTACCAGGCATAACGATGTGCCATCTTGGATTGCTAGGGTCTTGAACGAAGAATACTTGTGTGGCTTGCTTTGCGAGAATGAAAGGTTCAGACGTATAACCGTCAGTTCCAAGGTCGACAAGTGTGAAACCATAGTCGTCAACTTTAACACCCGAGCTATTATTTACCCACTTACACATGAACAAAGGTATTTTAAAAGTATAATAATCCAGCTCCCAAATTTCTTGTATCACCCCGTAATATGACTTTTTGGTAATCCCTGTGGAGGCTATCACTGTAACTCCGCTATTTTGCACCGTACTCTTTTCATCTTTAATCTTAGTGTAAAATGTATAGCCATTAATTTCGTATCCTTGATATGTTTTGACTAGCAATCTTGGGCCCTCTCCCAGCCTTTCCACTATTCTATCGACGTTTGGTTGGCCCATGTTTGCTGCCACTTTGTCTTTTAGCCAAGTAGCAAACTGCTCGTTATGCCTTTTCGTATACCATGTCTCAGTTCTGCCAATGTGTTCTGCGTGTAACATTTTCATATGCTCCTGAATGTAAGGAGCAACACATGTCATATGCTCAAGGACTACAAAATGTGCAATCTCGAAAAGCTTTTGATCTGGGCTAGAATGTTTCGATCCAACTGTACCGACCCCATGAAGTCTGCCCACATGACGACTTTGAGGAACACCAATACCTTTGACACCTTCCAAATAGTTTGTATAAAAGTCGATGACCTCCTCGGAAGCATATCCTTCAACAATACTACCCTCGGGTCGAGACCGGTTCCTTACATACCCCTTCACGACGCCCATATATCTCTCGAAAGGGAACATGTAATGTAAATGTATAGGACCCAAAGCCTTAATTTCACTAACGATATGAGACACCAAGTGAACCATTGCATCGAAAAAGGACGGTGGAAAGTACATCTCTAATTCGCATAAAGTAACGATAATATCTCTTTGCCATGAATCCAAAACTTCAGGGTCAATCACTTTCGAGTGAATCATGTTAAAAAACAAACAAAGTTTTGTGATTGAATGTCGGACATGCTTTGGTAACAAACCACGAATTGCGATGGGAATCATATGTGCCATTAAAACATGACAATCGTGGGACTTCATTCCCTGTAGTTTACAATCTTTCATGGATACCAAGCTCCTAATGTTCGCTGAATAGCTAGATGGAACCTTAATATCATGTAAGCATTTACAAAATTGGGTTTTTTCTGCTTTTGACATGGTATAACACGCTGGTGGCAGATAGGTGCGTTTTTTGTCATTCTCAACAGGGGCAAGCTCTAACCGGATTCCCCATGAGACCATATCTTTTCGAGCATTAATACCATCTTTAGTTTTCCCGGGAATATTCAACAACAACCCCAACAAGCTGTCACATACGTTCTTTTCAATGTGCATAACGTCAATACAATGTCGTACTTCCAAATCCTTCCAATATTCCAACTCCCAAAAAATTGACTTTTTTTTCCACGTTCCTTGTTCAATTTGACGCCCTTTTCCTTTTCCAAACACAGTGTTAAGATTAGAAACTCGAGAAAGTGCAATATCTCCACTAAATCGTGTCCTAACTCGTCCATACTCCGTACGTCCGTCAAACTCTAAACTCATACCACGATACGGGTGATTACTTGGAAGCGATCTTCGATGGCCCATGAACACGGTTTTTTTGCAATTGTCTAACCACCTCGAGGATGTCTCATCTTCACAAATCGGGCATGCTTGTTTACCCTTCGTGCTGTATCCTGACAAATTGCCGTACGCAGGAAAATCATTTATAGTGCAAAAAATCATGGCGTGCAAACGAAATTTCTCCTTCATATAGGCATCATACATTTCTACACCCGGTTTCCACAAAGTTTTCATATCGTTAATCAAAGGAGACAAATACACATCAATGTCATTACCAGGTTGTTTTGGACCGGAAATTAGCAATGACATCATGATGTATTTACGTTTCATGCACAACCACGGTGGAAGATTGTACATACATAAAAGAACCGGCCAAGTACTGTAACGACTACTCATGTTTCCGAATGGGTTCATTCCGTCAGAGCTTAGTCCAAATCGAATATTTCTAATCTCTTTACCGAATTCTGGATATTTATTATCAATTTTTCGCCATTGAGGGGAGTCCGCTACATGCCTTAATTTTCCATCATCTTTACGCTGATCAAAATGCCAACGCAACAATTTAGCCTCTTTCTTGTTTTCAAATAACCGTTTCAGTCTCGGTATGATGGGAAAATACCACAATAGCTTAGCCGGGGGTCCATTTTTTGTCACATCCTCATCAATTTCGTCCGGTTCTTTTTTATACCTTGATGTTTCGCAAGTAACACAAGCATGCAAGTTTTTGTACTCATTTCTATACAACATACAATCATTCGGACATGCATGTATTCTTTCAATTTCTAGTCCCATTGGACACATTATTTTTTTAGCTTGGTATGTAGAAATGGGTAAGTGATTATTCTCGGGAATCAGTCGGTGTATAAAATCTAATAGCTTCGTGAAGCTTGTATCACTCCAACTACTACTTGCTTTTAATTTTAACAACTCCAAAACAGCTGATAGTACTGAAAAACTCTTACAACCATCGTACGCTGGTTTCTCTGCGTCCTCAAACAATTTTTGTAAATCTTCTTGATCAATATCACCTTCATTAGCCTTCAAATCATTCAACATCTCATTTAAATTTTCATGTCTGTCATTAATGTAAGATTCATTGTTCTCATTAGCATTTGATACATGACTCGATGTGCTATTATCAACTAGTGATTCCCCATGCTCCGACCAACAAGTGTATTTACGAACAAAACCATGTTTCAGCAAATGATACTCAATCAATTTGATATCGTTATATGGTACCAAATTTTTACATTGCAAACACGGACAAAAAATCTCAATATCTCCCTTAGCCACTCGGTTAGAGTCAGCAGCGAGTTATATTCAAGAATCATGCAATTCTTTAATCATTTTCTGCTAATTCCTCTGGTTAATGAAATGTTAATTACGCAATTGATAGACGATAAAAGAGAATAATGAAATGTTCAATATCATTGTTTGTAATATACATCAACATCAACACCAATATCAAAGTTTAGTATGAATTACCTCTAAAAAAATTATGTTAATATTAGAGAAGAAAACCTGCAAAAAAAAATGAGAATCAACATAAGAAAATTTATGTGCACGCCCATGTTTTATAGCTTTTTTATTACCAAAAATAAAGTCCATATATGAGTATGCCTTCCGTCGGTGGTATATTATGATTTGTCAAACTTTCATCATATAGATTCGTAATTTATAGGGTAGATTGATAACATAATTTTTTTCATACCAAAATTAACTAAACTAAATAAAAATTTGAGACATAAATGCACTTTAAAAGTTGTCAAACCATGACCTTTTAAACACACAATCAAGTATTCAACCACTTGTAGCGGCACAAAACTTGAGCAAATTCAAAAGCGGGTCTAAGAGAAAACGAAATGGACACGTGTCATCATACGGATCCTTTCTCTTATGAAAAGGAAAACTTCGAGATAGCTAAGCCGCAGTCAAAAAGACATATTTATGGATATGTACTAAGCCAGCTCTTTTTTTTGAATTTGGAGAAGGAATTGGTCAATGAAACTAATATGTGTAGGAGAAGTTTCATTCAATACATTAAAAGTCGGTGTTTTCTTTTGGAGATTTCGTAGGGATAATTAATGAGACCGATTCAAATGTGTAGCGCATAAGAGTATTGTACATGCAAGCTAAATATGGTAATCCACATCATAACATTAATTAAGTTTTTAATGTCAAGAGCTTAAAAGGTTTGTACAAAAGCAGGGGGGGGGGGGAGGAGTGGGGGGGGGGTGGGGGGGGTTTGATTGAGTTTTACTTAGTTATAAAGAGGATCTAACAGCCGTTTCAATCTTAGAAACTTAGGAGAATAACGTTATTCAAATAATAGATTGTTTGTTGTATCAATAACTTTGGACTACAACATTATTTTTGTACCAGGGATGATCCATTTTTTTATATAAAGAGGGGACGAACACCTCCAATTTAGGCCAACCTTCTTCTAATAAAAGATTTGCACGCATAAAGGTCCTATAAATTTGTTACCACCTATGGCAACCAAAATTCATGAGACGGCCTGCCATATACTATTACTTGTCCTCTTTGCTCGTTAAATTACAGACCTACATATACAATCTCAGTGTTTTCATTAATAATAGTGTACGACCCTTCAAATTCTCAAACGCATTACTACTTCATTGTGTGCATTGAGAGTTGTCAATAGTTGATGTTATAATTGTTTGCGATTTGTAAGGTGAAGATACGAAGCCCGGAAATTAAAGCCTCGTAGGAAATTTGAGTTTGTGGTTGTTGTTCTTGTTGATGTCCATGTTGTTTTTCTCATTGTGATTGTTGTTGTTGTGCTGATGTCATTGAATGATTATGTGAAAAAACGAAGATATCCGATAAAACCAAGAAATTTATAATAACTCTGTCTGTTTTTCTTCATCTCACTAAAAGATTTTTACTAAAATATTAACTTTTGTAAAAAAAAACCTTTTAGATTAACCAATTTGTGAAAATTTTGCTTAAAATCATTTTGATATACACAAATGCTTAACTAAAATCACGTGTTTTTGGTGACACAATCAACACACACAAAAATACCAAGAACCGGAGAGCTAAAATTAGTTCTGAAGAACAACTATTGGAGAACTTAATTTGGAGAACAAATATTGGAGAACTAGTAACCTTTTTTTGTTTTGGGGAGGAAATAAACTGTTTGTTTTGGAGAACTAACTTTGGGTAACAAAAGATGGAGAACAAACAGTTTGCAAACATACCCTTTTGATACTCAAAGATCAACCAATTTAGTTCTCCATGTTCTATCAAGCAAAAATGATACGTTCTAGATGAACACAAACAATTGGCTCACCAGAGACCACCAATAGCGAACAAAACTTTTATTCTCAAAATTGAAATGCGAACATAATAATTTGTTCCCCACAATCGAAAACAGCGAACTATCATAAAACTACAAAAGGGAAGGCCCACGAACTTCTTTAGTTAGCCAAAACACTACACAAACGTTTCGTATGAAGTGTTTAAAGATCTCTAATCAGACATTAAAAAAAGCCATACTAGACCATAATAGCATTCAAATTTACCTATAGGATACAATACTTCTAATCTATCTTCCCAATACCTCCTCATTTTTACGTTCTCTACAGCCATTGATTTTTTAACTTGCAAACTCATCATCTTCAGTCTAACTGTGTCTTTTATCACTTGACATGACTCTGCTTCATTTCTTTTAGCCTCTCCAAAACAATCTAACAGTAAGAAAACTTGGGACCTGCATAATAACAACTATTTAAAGTCTTAGTAGTTATTTCTTGTCACGTTAAAGGTGCAATAATCAAATAGTGTGGCAACTTGACCTTGGCTCCATTCCACTCTCAATTTTAAAAAGTAGTCTTCATTCAAGCGTATACGCCATTCGCTGCTATCTTGGGTCCGCGCACGGAATGTATGTTTTTTTTATCCAATATGACATTTCCAGACTTATCAAAGAAGCGTGCTTCAAGGACTAGGTGCCATGCCGTGACGGATTTCTACAGCGAGAGTGGGCCAACTTCTAATTCACAACCATCTTCGCCGGCTTTAAGTAAATTTGGTATTTATTTTTGAACGATCTTGAAGCGGTTAATAAGCCGATTATGGCGTGATTTTGTTATGATTTCACAGGTTCTGTTGGGGGAGTTTCCAGGATCGTATATGATCATACAAGCATCATGAACAACAACAACATTCAAGAATATAAAGAACAAAAGAGATTGGGGTTGAACCCTTCTAATATATTGATATATATAATCTGAAAGGTTACTTTGATTACAGAGAAATCCTATCTATATATAGTGAATGAATCGGTGTGAATGATGAAGAGGTGTGATGGTTCTGTTAAACCAAACGACACATCCTTTCTTTTATCAACCGAATTATTAACTGTAACCTAATGGGTTTGGGTCTGGGCCTAAGCCAACAGACTTATTTTTTTCAGCCCCTTAAACAAAATTAACAGATTATGTTTTCCAACATATTCCCCCCTAATCTGTTAATCTTTGTTTCTTCCAATCTTCTTGTTCTTGATTTCTTCCTGTTCTTGATGCCTCGATGTCTTCAATCTCTAAAGTTTAATGCTTTCTATGTCTTCTCAAACTATACCAGGGTCCGTCCGGTCACTTGATCCTTTTTGATCTCCATAGTGACTTATGGGCAGGTTTTCTCTTAGCCCTCATCTGCGAGTTTGCAGAAATCTCCGAACCGAGACTTTGTCCATGGTTACTTAATCCTGTAACCTTGAAAGGCATCTCAAATCTTTGCCTTGATCCACCAATCTTGTGGTCGTCTTCTAAAAGTCTCTCGTTCAATCGTGGTACCCCTTATAGTTCTTTTTCGTCCGCCTTTTTTATTTGTGTGGAGACTCTGTGAGTTCTTCTCCTTCATTCCTCTTCAATTCGACATCTTCTTCAATTGGCATCCATGTTCGCGTCTTCTTTTAAAAACGCATTTTTGATTCTTGAATGAATGGTTGAAACATGATTGTTGTGTTGCAATGATCCCTTTGGGCTCGTTGATACCATGTTATGATTTCACAGGTTCTGTTTTGTGGGGGAGTTCTAGGATCGTATATTGATCTACAAGCATCATGAACAACAACAACATTCAAGCATATAAAGAACAAAAGCGATTGGGTTGAAACTTCTAATATAATTTGATGATATATAATCTGAAAGGTTACATTGATACATAGAAATCCTATCTATATATACGTGAATTAATCGTGTGAATGATTAAGAGTTTTGATGGTTCAGTTAAACCAAACCGACACATCCTTTCTTATATCAACCGAAATTAATAACTGAACCAATGGGTTTTGGGTCTGGCCTAAAGCCAAACAGACTTATTTTTTACAGCCCCTTAAAACAAAATGAACATATTAAGTTTTTCCCAACATATTCCCCCCCCTAATCTGTTAATCTTTGTTTCTTCCAATCATCATGTTCTTGATATCATCCTGTTCCATGTGCCTCGCCTCGAAAAGTCTTCACTCTCTAAAGTTTAATAATGCTTTCTAGTCTTCTCAAACTAAGATACAAGGACATCCGGTCCCACCTTGATCCCTTTTTATCCTCCATAGTGACATCTGGGCAGTTCCTCTTAGCCCTCACTGCGAGTGCAAAAGAAATCTCTCGAACCGAGACTTTGCATGATACTTAATCGTGTAACCTTGAAAGGCATCTTCACATCTTTGGCCTGATCCACCAATCTGTGGTCCGTCTTCAAAAGTCTCTCGTTCAATCGTGTTATACCCCCATAATAGTTCATTTTCTCATCCGCCTTTCTTTCTCTTTTGAGGAGTTTTGACACTGTGAGGCGTTCCTTTCTCTTCAATTCGACATCGTCTTCAATGGCAATCCATTTCGCGTCTTCTTTGAAAACGCAAGGTTGGATATCTGAATGATGGTTGAATCATGAATAGTTGTGTTGCATGATCCCTGGCACCTTGCTACGATGTTAAGATTTCACAGGTTCTGTTTTGTGGAAGTTTTCCATGATCGTATATTGATCATACAAGCATCATAACAACAACAACATTCAAGAATCTAAAAGAACAAAAGAGATTGGGTTGAACCCTCTTAAGTAAATTGAATATATAATCTGAAAGGTTACTTATGATTTACAGAGAAATCCTATCCTATATATATGAATGAATCGGTGTGAAATGATGAAGAGGTGTGAATTTTTCTGTTAAACCAAACAGACACATCCTATTCTTTTATCAAACCGAATTATTAACTGATACAAATGGGTTTGGTCTGGGCCTAAGCCAACAGACTTATTTTTTCAACCCCTTAAAAAAATTCACAGATTATATTTCCACATAGAACACAAAGAAAAAAAAAAATTTAGATATAAAAGTTAAAAGGAATACAGTCCTTATCAAAAATTACAACATATTCATTGTTTTTCAACATTAGATCCGGAGTCTTTTTACATATATGGATGCAATTGAAGAAATCTTCAAGGGAAGAACGCTCATTGAACTTTGATCCAATACTATTGGCCACAACAACCTTCTTGAAAAGGGGAGGGCTTTACCCGGTTTGAGTCTCGGTGGCGTCGCCCAAAAGGTTGGAAACCATGGTTACCAAAAAAAAAAAAACTTCCACCTGTTTCCGGTATTTCTTGATGTATTATCAACTGTGTTAATGGTCTTTGTCTGGTATGACATGTTCAAATTTCAGTTTTTTGGTTGATGTTGTTGGTTGATTAACCGGACTTGTTCTAGGGAGTTATGCAGTACAGTTGACTATGACCAATTGAAGGTGTCTGAGTTTTGAAGCTCAAAGCAGTCATGTTTTAGCATATAAATCAACTCCACCTTTCTAATTTTTTAATGAGATTATGTTTTTATGTTTAGAGGTTAGCATGCAGCTTACTCACTGATGTTCTGTTATATTAGGATCGTTTAAAACAATCAGTTTGTTAGCTACTTCACACTTCCAAATATATGTTACCAGACTTTTTATCAAAAGTCAAAATAAGGAATGCAAGAACAAGGATATGCTTCACGTTTAATGGGCCGTATACTGTATGTCCGTTTAATTGTCGAAGGTCAATAAGGGAGGTGGCAGCCCAGAAAATGACCAAACATTACTTAAAATACTTGAAAGTGCATGTTATATTTTTGGGTAAAGTTGAAAGTGCACGTTATATCCCTCCAACATATTCTGTTTTGAGTATGAGAAAGCGAAAAATCGGTTCTCTAGTCAAATCCCCATGTCATACACAAGCTTGATTAGGCTCGCGACCTTACAAGCCGAGTATTTCAATACTCGATCAGTGACTCGAAACTCCTGCTCGATACTTGAG
>BQNB010020624.1:0-10097 GCA_026074375.1 Tanacetum coccineum | reverse complement strand
GGTTTGAAAATGTCATTGTCATTTCTCAAAGTCATTTGTTATAGTCTTATATTATAGTGTATGCAAACGAATCAAAAAATGTACGTAAAAGGGTCAAAATGGGTGTCTGTGTGATAACTGGTGATTTTTCCTAGGTCATAGTATCCTAAAATACTATGACTGTATATCTACGTACTACTGTTTCATCAAAGCTCTATAGCAAACTTATAAGTTGACTTTTGTTGACTTCTATTGCGCTAAACAGTTACGGTTTAACCGACAATCAAACGACAAATTTCTATAACAATGAATCACTTCTGATTCAAATTTCTATTTTTCTTAACGTCTATGATCACATGCAATCACTTGCCGGGAAGTCTTCCCGCGCACAGCGAAAAACGTCTCACAACGTGTACCGGCACGACAATAAGCTAATTTACATCTAAATACCTTGGATCATTCTAATAAACTTATTTTATTAAGTTATTTCATATTTCTTGATAACGTTTGCATCAAACGCGAATTTACGGGTCTATGTTTTTACTTAACGAAACAAGAAGCTACACAAGAATTCAAACTTATTGTCCATACTAAATCAAAAGCACTTTAACTATAAGACCTATCGTGTCAATATTCTAAGTTTGTGTAAACTTATTTTACATTCGTTAAAAATACAAGAAACTTTTGGGTCACGTTTTAATCACGAACAAGGAATGATAGTCAACCTGACAAGTGACAAAACGCACCTAGGATCCCCCTAGGATGCTATACCGGTCGAACCCCATAAGGGAACAACAAGGCACTATTTTAGCTACTATATCTCCCTTGGTACAAACCTTATCCTTCCATCATTGTTCAAAAAAATACATAGATTCCAAAAACACACAAAAACTCTCATTCTTTTCCTCTCTTCTTCATCTTGGCTGATCGAACACACAAACACTCACAATCCATACATTTTTCTATTTTTGTTCAAGAACATGAAGGCTTAAACACATCCGGTTAATTCTAATGGTCGTGGGTAAATAAAAACAACGTTTGGGTTGTTTGTTTGAGCTTAAATCCTTTCTTAGAAACCCTCTTTTGTAAGTCTCTAAAGTTCTCTAATCCTTGTACTTTTGGTAGTTTAATGATACGTTAATGCTAGTTGTACAATGCGTATTGCAAAAATCTAAACTTTAAATATCTACGAAAACGAATAAAAGGGCGTGTTTGGTTCGACGTGGACAAAGGGAAAACACAAGGAAAATGACATTTAAATATTTTGGTTGTGGTGGTAAAATAACATATAGTGTCAAAGAGCTCATTTCTACTTTTGGCTTATAAATAAGCCTTTTGTGAGCTTATTCGAGTCTTAATGGGCTTATCTTAGTCACGGCCCAAAAAAAAAACTAGCAGAATTTTTGTTTATTGGCTTATTCTTTATTTCAGCTTATTTTGTACTTCAGGCTTATTTGGTTTGCTTATTCGTGGTTTTGGACCACTTGAACTCTCGGCCCAATAATGGACAAAATAAGTCGTAGCTTATTTTGCGGCTGATTGGCGCGGCTTAATTTCTAAGCTTATTTCCTAAAATGCTTTGTACGCCTAAGGGCTTATTTATTCATTCGGTAACTTATTTAACCTTACCGGGCTTATTATAGCTTATTTTTGGGCTTTTTGGACTCACGGCCCAATAAGACAAAATAAGTCGTGGCTTATTTTGGTGCTTATTGGTCTTGGCTTATATTTTTGATTTATATTCTAAGTTATTTTAAATTCCAAATATGCTTATTCGTTTTCTACGTCGCTTATCGGACTTGTTTTGTAAAACTTTGGGCTAAAAAGTGAACATTGGCTATTTAATTTATACTTTGGACCAAAAGGCCCATAAAGAACCCAATGGTTACGGCTTATGGCTTAATAAACCAAACAACTTATTTTCGGACTTATTCCCGGACTTATTCCTATTACTTAAACGACTTATTTTGTTTGACATTTGGAAATGTCGGTATTTGATCATTATGATTTTTGTTGGTTTTCGGAAATTCTAAAACTAAAAATAAATCTAAACTTGAGTTTTTGACATGTTTCGCTTTCGGCAATATTGTTGTGGGTTACTTAAACTTAATTTGGAATGGGCTTGATTTCTTCAGATAAATATCGGGCTAAAACACAAAACTCTTAATGGGCCATAAGGCCCAATGGCTAATGGACTAAAAATTGAGCAAAACATTTATGGACTACTAATGGGCCATAAGGCCCAATAACTATCAAACCATATACTAAAACTTAGAATATTTTCTTATATACATCATACAACTTGTCGTCGCATGTGAATTACTAACAAAAGTATTTCACTTTATTTAAAACATAACGAACTTTGATTTGATAATTGGATTGACTAGTGAACTCAATTTGGGTTGAACTTATGAGTTAGGACTTAACTAATGTTTCCGGGCTAACATTTGGGGTTTGGGTCCAATAAGTGAAAAACTAGTAAACTTAAGCGTTTAAAACGAATTTTCGATCGATTTATACTTAAATGAGTTAGGATGGTTAAAATAGTCGTTGGAAAGCATGTCTTGATAAAACGTCACGTAAACGTAGATTTTGACATTTTATGAGAAATTTGTTGATTTAAGGAAAGTGTTTGAAAATAAGGTCTAAAACCTTGAAAAGCCTTTATAAACAAACGGTTCATGCCAAAATTTTATAAAAATACTATACTTAAAAATATATCACTAAAACTTACTTTTTCAAAATCCGACAAAAAGACGAAATAATAAAATATTATTATTTTAATAAATCGACTAAAAGACGAAACATATATTTTATTGTTTTATAAAATATAAAACTCTTACCATTCATCTTGTGTATTTAAAACGTGTAAATATTCATAATTCCTTAGTCTTATTTTTTTTACCATTCATAAACCCTAAACTTTGGGATATGGGGGTAAATTGCCGAAACATGTCCAAATTCTTAATTCCTTAATCTCATTTCTATTGAATTCTTATTTCTAATATTTCTAGATTCTTAAACTCTTATTCTCAGATTTCTAATTTTTAAAGCCCTATGTCTGTAATCCTTATTTCTTAAGCTCTAAATTCCTAAATTCTTATTCCTTTAAAGGCATAGAATTCATTGAGTCAAACTACTCAACTACCACACACCATGTATACGAAACTTTTATAATGTTTATACAAACACTTTTACAACTACTATTACAAACGCTTGTGCATTAAGTCGTTTTCATACAACATATCACTAAGGTAAAACTTATTAATAGGTCGTGGCTAGGTAATGTTGCGTGTTAGTTAGTGATCGTCTAGTTCAGCTATTATCATCTTATTTGATGTGAGTTTTTGTAGCCCCACTTTTCAAACTATTTTCCTTGGGGGAAAATGATAATCAAATCTATTTCAAACTGCTTTTACTACTGTGCAAAACTGCTAATTCTTTGCACAATGCTTTGTGCCTATGATTGCTTTTGTGATTGACATGAGGACTATTTGTGCATGAGTTCTATGTGAAATTCTATGCAAGAAAAATTTTGCGAACCTATGTTAGCTCCAGCTGGTAGGCCTTAGGTGCGGAGGACTATAAGCGCTTGGACCATTCGGAATGGTTGGCATGATTCTATTGAAATGCTATGATTATATTGAAATCCTATGATTCTATTGAAATGCTATGATTCTATTGAAATGCTATGATAGCATGGGATTGCTATGTTGGATTCTAATACTATTGCATGCATTCTGCTTTCATATTGAACAATTGTCCACTACTTAAACTCTAACACAGCAACTGGGTTTACTTGTAAACCTATTGACCTTTCGAGTATCATTTTCAGGTGTGATCAACAATTATTATTGGAATGTTTTGAAAATCAAAGACCTCTACCACCAGGATGTTTTCCAAAAGACTTGAGTTTTTCAATTGTTAAGATTGTATTTCTGAAACAGTGTAAATCTAATTTCATGTAAATCTTGTATGGTATAATCTTGTATCTTGTGCGATGTAATCATAACGTCGCATCCCGTGTTTCCACTCTTAGTGGGGTGTGACAGATTGGTATCAGAGCCAAGGTTATAGAGAATGCCTGTTTTTCTAAAATAAAAACGAAACTATAACCAACTAAAGTTTTCGCAAAACCTCGAACATGATGAAACTTGACTAGCCCGAGCATTTTATAGTTTTTCCGAAGTTATGTATAGCTTGATCAACTATGCCTAATTTACGAAGGACCAAGAAATGATGGGGATAGTCTCCTTAAGTTATGTTAGAGAGGGGGGGGGGAACCCAAAATTCTAAGATCACCTGAAAATGACCTGGCCATGAACGTACATATTGCATATATGTACTTTCACTTTATACTCTTACATGAGATTCTTTAGCATTACTAAGACTTGAATCATCATTGATTACCTATTGACTTACATGTTGCCTTAGTTGCATTACATGACGCCTTGAATACTTGTTCGATTCCTATTATATAACTACTATTGCCTATGCTTATCTTGCATGTTTGCCTTGCAAGCTCTACATGTGGCCTTACTACTATATGATCTCTATCGCTCATACTTGGCTGACATGCTTGCCTTGCAATGCTTTATATGTCTCCATGCATACTCATACTTTGCTATTGCTTACTTATTCAAGCAGGCCCATACTATGATTTCCTATTTTGAATACTATACTAACCACTATTTCTGACACGTCCCAACATTGAGTTGCCGAACGGCCAACGTTGAATACACTATTTTGGATATAGTATTTTGGTTATACTATTTGGGATACACTATTTTGAAATATTCTCTTTATACATTAATTTGGGTGCATAACTACTCAGTTTTTGCCCTATGCTACTACGCCACGGTTATCACATGCCTTGTCTCCCCCACACTACTCACTTGTTAGAAAGTCTGAATACACCGAATTCTAAACCAACGAATTAGATTATATCCTTAGTCGCACTAAGAACAACTCACTGACCATCGTAGCCGCAATTAGTGGTCTTGTCATACAATTAGGACCTTGGAAACTACAAATAGAACAATAGGATTCATGAGAGAGTGATAACTTTTGGTTGAGTCCCTCATGTCAGTCATGATAACAATGGCCACCCTAGTGCTCGTGTTTCGAAGATAGTACCAATATGGACGACTCGAAGTTTTTCGGTCAAAATTCTTAAACAGTTGAAACATTTTCTTACAAACCTTACGAAGTACAAAACTTTAGGATTTTCTACGGTTGATGGTTTTAAATATAAAGCGTTTTGAACACATGTTGCAACGTCAATTTTCTTGAAAGTTAAAATCCGGACCACATACAAAAAATTGCTTAGTCGATACACAAATTTTTACAGAAATCTTTTCACATGACTATGGTTAACGAAAACATCAAACAATGTTGCTTCAAACTACATTGATGGTCAAAATTTTATAATGGTTTACTCAAAATAAACGTCGTTAACAAATTTAAACCATGCCCCCGAGAAGGGATACACACTACGTCTATGCACTATTCGGCCATTAGAAACGAACCGAACATCTCTGATTATCAATAAAAGTTTTTGAACACTCCAAACCATTGACACCAGATTTTGACCTCAGAAAACTTTGATCTATAGATTATCATCTTCAAACTTCTCATACGCCTGAATTCTTTTATATCAACTATGAGATTATTAGCAATGTTCATCCTCATTATTCAAACTCTAACTGGTCCTACCCTTCTTTTCAGTATACCACGTCAGCAACTACGTTTACTCTTCCTAGGCGATAAGGGGGCCACCGTCGCCACCCACTGCTAACTTTGCTTACTCTACTCAACTTAATATGAGAACCTTCTTACGAAACATGTACATAGACTCTTGTGGTCTGTACAGATAAGACACTGCGCACCATACAAAGATCATCTCTATAATTTCAATTCTTGACTACGACTGAAAACTCCATACCACGAAGATCATTACATTTCCTTCAATTGCCTTGAAACAACCTTATTCACAATGGGAAGCCTTCATTCTTACTTTTTCAATCTTCGTGTACGGAGATCGTTCCTCTATTCGGAGATGCAGCCAGTGAAGTCTAAAGAATCATTGTAAGCTCAGATTGTTTAGATCTAATCTAGCACAAGAACAATGTTACTCTAATAAGGTTTTTCATCATTATCTTTACTATGATACATGACTACTACAAGCCCTAATTCTACCTTGATCAATGGTAGAACGTGTTATTTAAACTATAACAAGGAATCAAAGATCCTTGAGGCTAAAACAAACTAAACCCTAGGCGTCTACAATAAGACTTGACGCCTAGAACACACACACACTTTTCTGGATGTTCACATCTTGACACATAAAAAAACTATATCTAGGGATCTCTTTATATAGTAGAGTCCATCTAGATTTACAAGGGAAAACATAATTGTATAAGGAAACTAAATATTTTAATTCTTTAATAAACTTCATCTTTATCTTTAAGAATTATATCTTTTATCTTTTGTAGAATATCTTCCACCAGCTTGTAGAATTCTTAAATTGTCATTTAAGTCCCTCTTGTTTCCTTTTCATTCATTGTTTTGTCTTATCAACTCAAAATATATTTCCCAACACAGCCCTAATAATCTTTCTATCCCATGTATACGACGTCGACAACTATGCTTACTCTTCTTAGGAATAAGGACGCCACCGTCGTGACCCGCTACTAACCTTGCTCACACTACTCGACTTGATATGAGAACCTCCTTACGAAACAAGTACATAAGACTCTTGAGGGCTGTACAAATAAGACAATGTGTACCATACAAATATCATCTCCATAATTTCAATTCAAGACTATGACTACCAACCCCTTACTACGAATTTGATATTCCTTCGCATCTCCTTCAATTGCCTTGAAATAACCTTCTTCACATTGGGAAGTCTTCTTTCTTACTTCTTCAATCGACCTGATCGATTGCACTAGTAACAAGTGTTCGTGCTAATCTACACCAACTCATGCCTTGTTTCGTGTAAGCCATTTTAAATTATGATGAAGACCATATAGAGAACGACCAAATCCTCCTCTCTCCGATAGATACATGATGTTCTGCAACATGACGCCTTCTCCCGCATCGCCTTTACCAATTTCCCCTTAATGACTCACTTGCCTCGAGTGTACCCCTAACTCTCTACGCTAATCTCATCAACCTAAGTCGAAGATACCCATTCGTTTGTTTTGAACGAACCCAAAATTTAGCAGACTTTTCAAAAACGTTAAGTTTGTAATAACAACTCGATGCTTAGCTTAATTTCATGACAGTTTTTGTTTGATTGAGTTGTGGTATTAAGTTAAAATTCAAAGTCATTACGTAGCTTAAAGTTTATGATAATTTTGCTTAAGGACGGGAAAGCTTATCCTCTCCAATATAACCACCTGATGGTTACTTTAGACTGACACTCCTTTCCACTTAGGAGGATAAGCTTGGATAGAAACGTCATGATTTAAACTTTTGTAGTAGTTGACCATGTCACGTAAGCTATGACCACAACACTGAGCCCTGATTTGACTTCTAATTCTTTCGTGATGAAATTGATCTCCATTGAATTCAAAGTACAAGCATTAGTTCGTTACAATAAGAAAAGATAACAATTGCTGATTCTAATATTGTAGACTAGGTCGTTACACTGGACTAGCATTTTCATTAGCCAAATTATTCACCTTGACCTACGAATCCCCTCTAGATTATAGTGGTTGACATATGATGAACCCTAAGTGAAACCTAGCCGATGATTTACTAGTTATCGCCCCACAGGAAGTCAGTCTGATGATTTATTTCATGTTATGGAAGAACCAAACGAAACTCTCGTTAGGAAAGTTAAGCAACGTAGACGAGATAAGATTTTGATTTCAAACTTAAAGGGAACTCTAAGCGAGTGCCCGAATCTACTTGGTAAGCAAGAGAAAAGCATTGTAGACATCACTATTTAACTACTTGAAACATCACACGGACAAAAAAAACTAGGCCACCATCGAAAACTCGACCAAAATCTCACATTTCAGATTTCCAGGAAAACTAACAGACTGTAAAACAATGGAAAATCCTCAACGCCTTCCGGTGAAAGCCTCTATCACTTCTGAAGAATACTAAGTCATTAGAGAAACCAATGAAAACCTCATTTTGAGAAACTGAACGAACAAGGAAAGCTAGTACATCATGCTAAACACCTATACCTTTTCTTCCTACACCACAATACTTGATGGCTCGAGTTGAATTTCAGGACAAAATTCTCTTAAAGGGGTTAGACTGTGATAACCAATGATTTTTCCTAGGTCATAGTATCCTAAAATACTATGACTGTATATCTACGTACTACTATTTCATCAAAATTCTATAGCAAAACTCATAAGTTAACTTTTGTTGACTTCTATTACACTAAACAGTTATTGTTTAACCGACTGTCAAACGACAAATTTCTATAACAATGAATCACTTTTGATTCAAATTTCTATTTTTCTAAACGTCTACGATCACACGCAATCACTTGCCCGGAAGTCTTCCCGCGCACAGCGAAAAACGTCTCACAACGCGTACCGGCACGACAATAAGCTAATTTACGTCTAAATACCTTGGATCATTCTAATAAACTTATTTTATTAAGTTATTTCATATTTCTTGATAACGGGTCTATGTTTTTACTTCACGAAACAAGAAGCTACACAAGAATTCAAATTTAATGTCCATAATAAATCGGAAGCAGTTTAACGATAAGACCTATAGTGTGAATATTCTAAGTTTGTGTAAACTTATTTTTACATTCTTTAAAAATAAAAGAATCTTTCGGGTCACGTTTTAATCACGAACAAGGAACGATAGTCAACCCGACAAGTGACAAAATGTACCTTAGATCCCCTAGGATGCTATACCGGTAGAACCCCACAAGGGAACAACAAGGCACTATTTTAGATACTATGTCTTCCTTGGTACAAGCCTTATCCTTCCATCATTTTTCAAAAAAACTCATAGATTCCAAAAACATACAAAAACTCTTGTTCTTTTCCTCTCTTCTTTCTCTTGGCTGATCGAACACACAAACACATACAATCCATACTTTTTTCTATTTTTGTTCAAGAACATGAAGGCTTAAACAAATCCGGGTTAATTCTAGTGGCCGTGGGTAAATAAAAACAACGTTTGGGTTGTTTGTTCGAGCTTAAATCCTCTCTTAGAAACTCTCTTTTGTAAGTATCAAAAAAAAATTAATCCTTGTACTTTTGGTAGTCTAATGATGCGTTAATGCTAGTTGTACAATGCGTTTTGCATAAATCTAGACATTAAATATCTACGAAAACTAATAAAAGGGCGCGTTTGGTTCGACGTAGACAAAAGGAAAACATAAAGAAAATGACATTTAAATATTTTGGCCAAAGAGCTTATTTCTACTTTTGGCATATAAATGAGCCTTTTCGTGAGCTTATTCTAGTCTTAATGGGCTTATCTTAGTCACGGCCCAAAAAGAAAACGAGAAGAATTTTTGTTTCTTGGCTTATTCTTTATTTTAGCTTAATTCGTACTTCAGGCTTATTTGGTTCGCTTATTCGTGGTTTTGGACCACTTGAACTCTCGGCCGAATAATGGACAAAATAAGTCGTAGCTTATTTTGTGGCTTGTTGGTCCCGGCTTAATTTCTAAGCTTATTTCCTAAATTACTTCGTACACCTAAGTGCTTATTTATTCATTCGATAACTTATTTAACCTTAACATGCTTATTATAGCTTTTTTGGGCTTTTTGGACTCACGACCCAATAAGACAAAATAAGCCGTGGCTTATTTTGGTGCTTATTGGTCTCAGTTTATATTTTTGATTTATATTCTAACTTATTTTAAATTCCAAATATGCTTATTTGTTTTTTACGTCGCTTATCGGACTTGTTTCGTAAAACTTTGGGCTAAAAAGTGAACATTGGCTATTTAATTTACACTTTGGACCAAAAGGCCCATTAAGGACCCAATGGTTACGGCTTATGGCTTAATAAGCCAAACGAATTATTTTCGAACTTATTCCTATTACTTAAACGACTTATTTTATTTGACATTTGGAAATGTGGGTATTTGATCATTATGATTTATGTTGGTTTTCGGAAATACTA
>BQNB010020623.1:7506-65245 GCA_026074375.1 Tanacetum coccineum | reverse complement strand
GTTTTCATATTTTATTATTATCAAAACATTGAGAGGTCAAAAAATATAAATAACATTTTTAGACATTATTTGTATTAACAAATTACTCCAGCTTCATCCTGTTTTACCAGCAACATTTGTTCCATGAAGAATTTCGAGTCCCGAACTCTTGGCTTTGGACAATTCCTAGCATAATGTCCTTTTCCACTGCAGTTGTAGCATTGAACAGTTGAAGTGTTTCCTGAAGACGAGGTTCGATGAGTCCTTTGAACATTTCCAGTCTCATTTAGAGCATTCGATCCCTCTACGATTTCCTCCTGAACATAAGCTCGTCTATTATTTCTTCCAGCATTACCAGAGTTCCTGCTTTGAATATTCACCCTGTCTCCTTGAATGATTGCTTGGTTTTTGGTATTGGATGAAGTGCGAAGACGATTATTTGTTGGAGTAGAAAAATTTTAAGTAATGGCTCAAGCAAGTAACAACATTGCAGATGTTAGAGGATCTTCAGAATTGGTGTGAACATCATCCTGCTGGTATTCATCTTCATAATCAACCACAGACGTGGGATGTGTCACATAATAAGAAGATGTATTTCTGGAAGATGAACCTGTGTGTGCTACGAGAGCTAAAAGATCATGAGATTTTTCTAACTTCTTTGCTCTTGAGACATTAACCTGTTTCTCGAATTGCTGAAGGTAATCAAAAAGATCATTAAACCTATCCATTGTCAAACGTTTAGCAAGACAAACTTGGGTAACATATTTCAACCATTCCGGTTGCAAGCTATTCAGAAACTTTGTGTTAATTGTAACAATTGGAAAATGCATGTCATTTCTTTCCAAATCGTTCATTAACTGAGCAAAATGATTGTAAACTGAAACAAGTGTTTCCCCTGGTTCAGCAATAAAACTGATCAAATTCGTTTGTAAAACGAGTTTCTCTATCAACTTTGTTTTGTATAGTTCCCCTCATAAGATGTTCAAATCTTTTCCACATGTCCCTAGCCGAAGTGCAAGCATCTACAGAATTATAAATGTCATTTGGAATAGAAAGAAGAATCAGATTCATGAGCTCCATCTAAGCATCATAATGCAATAACGCATCTCCTTGTAAATCCTCAGTAGTTTGCAATTTCAAAACAGTGGAATTGTTAGGAATGAACATCTCAAACTGATAAGGACCTTCATCAAGGGCTTTGTTAAGCCACTTTTGGTTTTCCCTCTTTCGATTTATATATCGTCTAAATCTACTCGTCCATGGTATATAACTACCCCTTTCAAGAATGGGAGGCCTAGTCTCAGAACCGGTATCAGCAAGGGATTGTTGATATGTTTTAGATGTTGACATTTCTTATGATTCAAAGATTGGATCTGTGTAGACGAAGATGAGTGATATTTGTGAGAAAGTTTCCAAACTCGGTAACAATTGTCAAATTCGGACAACACTATTCTCGGATAACACATAACCGGAAAATCGATACACTTCTCGAAAAGAACTAAAACTCTGAATAACAAACTCTGTATTCTTAAAACATTTGAAACTCGAAAATGCTATGAACCAGAAATCGATTTATTTGATTTAGTTAAAAAATCGATTTTTATGGATTAATAGTAACCACAAACTCGATAAACCAAAATTTATGATAAGTGAAAAATCCAGAACACATATAACCACAAATTCGATAAAACCGAATTTAAAGTCCAATTTTAGTCAGTACCGAATTTATCTTTCAAAAGTCCAATTTCACGATAAGACCGTGAACTTGTAATGTGTAATCACGTTTGTAATCAAATTTCCGAGATCAAATCACTAAATCCTGAGTCATACTTTTCGATAAAACCAAAAAGTATGAACACTAATTAAACTCGATAGAAAACCGAGTTTAACCAAACTGCCTAATATACGTTTTTTGATAGAACTGAGAAAACGTATATATCTATTACAACACTTTTCTACTGAAATTAAACTAATAGTGATACTCAATCTTCCAAAAATGTAAAGAAATGATCCGAGAATACTAATACACTTCCAAGAATGCTGAAACACGGTAATCCATCACCAAATCCATAACGAAACAGCTCAATTATTCAAAACAGCTTCCAAAACGCAAATCAAGAGCTTAAATACGTCAACCGAATCCACCGAATTTCATCTTATCATTCTCGGACGTGGAAAAAACTCACAAATCGACTCACTCATATTCTCTAATGGCGTATGATACCACTTGTTAGGTCTTGTTTATCTTGAATCATACATAATCAACCATGGAAGATTAAAGAGAATAGTAAAGGAGGGAAAGTATTTAAATTTCAAATGTTATAAAATAGAGGGAAAGGGAAAATGTTTATTACAAGGCATCACCCTCTAATGATGATTAAAGGGGTATTTATAAGAGAAGAAAGGAGCCTCCCCTTCCTTTATTTTTCACTTCTAGTCCCTAAACTTTAGTAATTAGGCTATTTCTTTCTTTTAGCATAATATACCTTATTACAAGCTACTTTATTTTAAACAAAATAAAGACTATTAACTAAATATAACTAAACCATATAATCGACACTTTTTATGAACCTAACAGTGGTTATAGAACCGCTAAGAACCAGGCTACAGTATTAGCCAGTTATATTACGTTGCATTGGCCGGTTCCATTGAGGTAATGAAACCGGCATAACTGTACTACAGTACCTTTTAAGCCTATAGATACCAAGTCATTTCTCTTGTTTTAGGCATCAATTAGAATAGTTTTTCACTCTCACATTCAGCTAACATCTGATCTTTGATCATGTTATTTTTCATTTTAGTGCTTTGGTGAATTTCTTAATAGGAGAAGTTTTACCGACTTTTACATACGAGATCAAGCATCAAGGATTACTTATAGCAAGTATCTCTCATCTCTTGAAGATCTAGCTACTGATCTCCGAGCATCATCTATCATCATTGATTATAGAGTCGTGTTTATATGGTATTTAGAGCATCTAGGAAAGTATATTTCATTCGGTAGGACACGTAGGGTCAAAACTATCTTGGTTGTATCTTAGTGGTTTGCTTAGTACCTAGTTGAGGGTAAGCATTGTGAGGTTTTGTTCCTCCATATTGAAACACGGTATTTAGCTTAGTACCGGATAAAGGGTAAGCGACGTTGTATAGCTTCTCCGCCATTTGAAGGAGTTTTAGTGTCTAGTGTATTCGAACTCTCGAGTAGGTGACTCAGGGAGTGGAGTAGGGCAAGGAAGGTGACCTAGTAGCCGAACCACTATAAATATTCGTGTTCTATATCCTTTATATTTATATTTATTAATCATTACGGAAACTATATAAACAAATAGATCTACAACTATCTAAATAATTAAATTAAAATTTTAATTGGTAAAACTATTCAACCCCCATTCTAGTTTTCCACAATTGGTATCAAGAGCAGTGTTAGGTCTTGATTCATCTTGAATCACATGATATAGAATGGTTATGAGTATAGAGAATTAAGAGGGGAAGGCATGTCTTTCACAATTTTCCAAATTTTATAAAAAAGAGAAAAGGGAGGGAAAGAGAGTTTGTTACAAGCCTTAACCACCTAATGTTGATTAGGTGGGTATTTATAGGAGAGGGAGGTTAGCTTCTCTTCCTTTATTTTCCTAATTTTGCAATCTAGTCTCTATTCTTTGAATAAGATGCTATTTTTCACTTTTAGCATATTTCTCCTTATTACAAACTACTTTCTACTTTTTAAAATAAAGACTAAACACTAACAATAAATAAAACCACTTAAAGTATCATAATCGACACTTTTATGATCCTAACAATCTCCTCTTAAGGGTCAATTATTCTAGGAGTTCCTTTCTTGATCCTAGTGGTCTTCCATTCACATACATCTCCCAGCGTCTCATCTGATCATGATGCTTCAACCGTTCTTCAATCTCTTCCTCAAACAGTTGTAAGTATTCAACATCTTATTTACTAAGACTTGGAGTCACATAACCATGCTTCACATTGTTATTATAGCTTTTCAACCCTTCCAAGACTCTTTTTAATATAGCATCATAGAACTTATGAATTTCTTGATGTCTCATCACTCTCTTTTCTTTCTTGCTGTTCTTGTATATGATGCCATACATGGGCTAAGAGACGATAGAGAACATCTTATACTTCTTAATGCTAGGGAAAGTGATTATTGGTGCTGTAAGATTGACCTTATGTTGATAGCTTTCCATACCTAGCTAGAAATCATGTACTTTTTCCTTGATCGTTGTACTCCTGATGAAGACTGACAATGACCACAACAGTCCAGTCTCAGCATAGTCATCTACCTTACCGTTAACAATTAGCAGATACATGTCCTCAATATCATTCTTGTTGAGGATCTTGTAATCTGACTATGTGATTGACACTATGCTACCCTTTTCCATTCTTGTAATAATCTCTGTTATAAACTTATGCTCATGTCCTAGTTCCCAATAAGTCTTGATGATTTGAACAATCTTTGAATTTGAGTAGACTACTTCCTTTGGATTTTTGGGTTCTTTTTGTTTCTTAGTGTAGAAGATCTTTGCATGTGGATTCTTCCAGTGTTCAACACTGTATCGAGCATAAGGATTAAACATTTTCACACATTTATCAACCCATCTGGAAGTTCTTTCTTCAATATCATCATCAGGAAAGATAATTGCAGGTAACTTATGTAGTGACATCATAATCTTCTCAGGTCCTGAGTTTCCTTTCTTAAGTATAATAGATCTTGATTAACCAGAGATAGTGCAGGAGCTTTGAGATCTCTTTGGCAGCTTTGAATGACTAGAGTAGGCTTTTATGGATATGATAAGACTAAGATTTCTTTTTTGCTTTCCCACACAATGTCATTCTTTAAGAAGTTTTGCATCTGATCAATGTGGTATTGATGCTCATCTCTTAAAGTGCATCGTTGTCTCAACATTTCATTAACAACTTTGCGTAGTTATGCTTCATCAACAGTTTGTGACATTTCTTCCATAATTTCTTGTGACACTTTCTCAGTAGGAAGCTCATCATCATCTGTGGCATAAGAATCCGTTCAAAAATCAAAATCATCAAATTGTTCTTGATTACCTGACGTTGATGGACCTAGTTCACTTTTATTGACTTGACCAGATGACAATTATCCAAATACATAGGTTCCATGCTCAGACGTCTTCTGCCTCTTTGCACTATTCTCCCCCTCAGGATGAGCATCATCATGAGGATCGTCGTGATATCTTGGGCGAACGGCAGAAGATCTACAAGGATTATTGGACACATAAAGTCTTTTAAACTTGTACTTGAGTGCGAGCCAAATTGCTAAATCATCATGTTGCAGCCGAGGATTGTCTTTCATGGTCAGATATAATTGATATTGATGTTCTTGTGCAGAAGCTGGGCTGGCTTGAGTTGGGTGCACATGCAAAATATGTCCTGACATGTAACTCCTGACAGATGAATCAACCTAAGAAGGAATATGGTTAGCGATATAATTGTTATTTTGCAAAGAAATCTCTGCCTGGAGATTCTCAAATTCTTGCTGAATTGCATCTGCGATCATCTTTGCCACATCCACTTGACTTTGTTGTCTTTCCATTATAAGCCCCTGTGCAACATATATTGGAACTTGTGTCTTGGTAAGTTCCTTAACTCGAGCATCTAACATTTTGGGCAACGACTCATTCATGATTTCTTATAGATGTTGAGCAAGTACATTAAACTTCTGTGTTGGTATGAAACTAGTCTTTAGATGTCTAAACAAATAGCCATAGTGTCCTTGTAGCTCATCAAAGAAACTCTTTTATCTTTGGAAACATCCAGTCTTGGGTTTGAACAAGGATAAGAGGCAGTTTATAGCAGATAGTTTGGATGAAGATGATGATCATGTAGAAGATGAAGGTGGTGGATCATTTATCGTCAATTCCTGGAGTTTCTTAATATCCGAAGATATGAGAGTAGAATGAATCCTAGGGAATCTAATTTTTGTAGGGGATGGTGTATGCCTAGTCTTCTCTACATTCTTCCCTTTTCCCCTTCTTCTCAACTTATAATCATCCTCTACTGACTCTTCCTCCTCTTCAATAGTGTTTACTGGTTATACTTCACTAGTTATCTCTACCTCTGGACTTTCCTTATTACTCCTGGGCTATAACCTAGTTTCAGGATCATTTTGATTATCATTTTTCCTAATGGTAGAACTATCAACCTCAGCATTCTCTACATTCTCCGTTCCTTCTATTAGTTTCTCAATCTCCTCAGCGATCAAGTGCTCCTCAACTTTTTGTACATTTTGTTTTGCTTCAAGTTCATCATAACTTTTCTGCTCAGCAAGGCTTAGTTGAATTGTGTCTTGTAAGATTCTGTCATTAGCCTTAGCAGTAGTAGGGATTGGTGTTGGTGGAGTAGGTCCAGTTGATCGTCTTGGAGGAATACGATGTCTAATAATAGTATACTTTCGTGGAGTACTTGATTCTCCTTTATCCACATCAAGGTTAGGTGACCTATGGGTGCTAGTTGTCCTATGTGTTCCCTGGTAGACTCCACCGGCTGTGACTGAGTCGTAGGAACATCTACCCCAAACACTGTAGCATACATCTGATAATGCTTACGTGAGCTTCATCTCATCAGTGATCATCTTCATTATAACTCCTGCCTTATTCTTCCTTGAATTGAATATGCTTTTAATCATCTCATCATCTTCCAAATTGTGATATTTATCATGAGCTCTTCATGAAATATCAGGGAATGCAGTCATGTAGTGTCCTACAATGAGCTTTATGAATCTTGGATAAGGAATTAGTGTTGATGGATGTTCGAGTGCATAGTGCAATCCTACCCAAAGTAATTCAGCATAATCTACATGCATATTATTGACAAAACAATACAACATCTGCATAATCTGCAAAGGCGGTTGATCATGACCAGTGGCTCGCATAGTAAGACATCATGCAAATATCTTGCTAAGTGTATTCAATGGTTGTACAAGTCTTGCTGTTTTGAAGTTGGATGGTGATCTTAATTCTAGTGTAAAACCAAGATCATTCAGAAAGAATAGAGCCATTTCTGAAAACATTAGAGCAACAACAAAGCGTTTATGATTGTTATATATAGCTTGAGGCAGTTAAAAGATTCTTCTGAAATCATTAAGAGTTATTGTGATCTCTTTTCTATCAAGCATAAACTTAAGCCTATACTTTAATCCATCTTCTTTCAATGTATGCCAGAAGTGCCCCATGTAGATCCATGGTACTGATGATGATGCAGCAATGCTGAATCTGATTTATGATTTTGGAGAATATTTGCCATGATTTAGCATCCATGAGAGCATAGCGTTTATTGGGTATTCGTCTTGATGAACATCAGCTTGTCTTTATGGTTGTGCCATAATGATTACTAAATTAGTGAAGATAAGATGTTAGATAACAAACAATTTATATAACATTTTTATCTCTTTATGCTCTGTCTGTTTGATATGTTCTGGAAATTCTTTTTGAACATATTTTTGATCAGATTGTTTCTCATGTGCTTATTCTTTCTTTTTCTAGCACATGTCATACGCTTTATTGGTATTTTTCTTTTGTGCATTCTGGCAATTATTTTTCAAACACACTTTAGATTTGCTTTTTCGCGTATGGATTTTGTCTCTCTTTTTGTTTAGAATATCCTCACCAAAAAATCTTTGTGAAATGATACTCCTTCAAGAATGATGAAGACACACTCTGATTTTGAATAAGACTCAAATTTGAGGAATTTAAGAGATATCATTCATATTCCTAAAACTTTTTGTGAAAGAGTACCATATTTGACACAATACAAAAATTTGAGAACTTGTTTAAAATCGTTTGTAAAAATGCAGTTGTATTTGAGATCATAGAATCAGAAAACTCAATTCAACAACTGAATGGTCACTAAGTCACGCACTCCTCATTCTGTTCATTGCAAAAACGGTCAAAATCAAACATGACTTAGGGGGCGTTTCTTCTTTCTCCCTGTTTGTAAAAGGTGACTCTTGGCATAATAATATCTGTTTGTAGTTGGTCTTATATCTAAACGTCATGTTTCTTTTTTTTCTTAATGCCAAATATTAATAAAGTAAATGACTATTTTAACCTTTGTTTGAATCAATGATAAATCAAGTGACAACTTGTTTATACATTGCAATCATCATATCGATAATCCATCTTATCACTGAAAGAATAGATCTTGGATGTTTTGATTGATTCTTCTTATTCAAAACTTCACAACAAGCTCTAATACCACTTGTTGATCCCAATGAATAGATCTTTGACTCCTTAGCTTGTAAGGTTTAGCACCCTTGGATAAATCCAAAAATACTAAGAATGAAACTTTGATTGAATGATATAAACTATGCGGAAACTAGTTTATATCACTAAGAAGTATTCTCAATGAAACAGTAAAATATGTTTTGATACAAAGATATAATCAACACAACAAGCTTCAATATTAATACGATCACTCTGACTTAGTGATAGGATTTACAACCATGAAGCTTTTAACTCTATGGAAAACTCTTGTGCAAAACTTGATCTATCAACTCTAGAGCCTCCTTTTATAGACTAAGGAGGCCTAGTCGGCTTACAATACATTCCTAAGATATCATAATCTTTTCTAATATAAACATAATCACTTAAACAAATACATTATGTATATCTTGTACATAAATATCTTAATACTTATCTTCACAAGTATTTTTGTTCTCCAAACAATCTTTATTTCTTTAATTCGTCTTTATCCTCTTGACAGTAGAAAGTCTTTAAGCAGTTGTAATCAACAATTGTAATCTTTTCACCAGCAGCACTGAGCAGTAGTAACTTTTAAGAATCCTTAAAGTCTTTTAAGTCCCAACAATCTTCCCCTAAAATTGATGTTCATCTTTTGAATCTTCAAGTTTCTTCATTAAAAGTCTTCATCATACTCAGAAAGATGCATTCAAACCTTTTATTGACCCTTTTGCTGTTTTACCATAAGCTTGAGCAATTGATAGCACATCTTATTAAAATGATCAGTTTGAAGTTTCCTTTTTAGCATATTGGTGATTGTTATTGGTGTGAGGGGGTATCTATTTTCATCTAACATGAAGATGTGCACATTTCCAAACCTAACAAAGTGCACTCCACATGAATCATACAATTTCCAAACAGACACTGTATAACCTTGTAGATCTCTCCATACTTTACTTCTAATGTCTGGTTCTAACATCACTTTAAAATCTCCCCACATTACTCTCTCATGTTCATCTTAAGGCCTTATATCACCATGCTTTGTTTTGACTAGCTTCCAAAGAGTCTCCAAATCTTCTTTGTCAATGCCCTGAAGTAGTCTAATCATTGAAGAATATTTCTTGGAGCTTCCATCTGCTCTTATCAACTGATAATTCACCATTATTCCTTCTTTATGAAGCTTGTAATCAACAATCACAGGCGGTTTGGTAGTACGTGGTATAGCATCAATTGCTATATCATCATCCTTTTTAATCACCAAATGCTTTTTCAGCTCAGCTTTATCATCTTCTTCAACTTCTTCAACTTTATCTGACTCTTTGTCTTCCTCTATTATTTGTTTCTTTGAAGATTCTTGCTGTTGTTCTTTCCCTACTCTTTTCCTTCCAAGCATCTTCTTTCTACTGCCTTTAGCTTTCTCCTCATTAACTTCTTCCTTCTTTTCATTGCTTTCTTGTGTCTCAGAACTCATAGCCACAAAGGTATTTACCCTCTTTATCTCCTTGTCAAACAGCTTTTGAATTTCATCATAGCTTTTTCCCATCAACTGTTTGTGTTTGTATCCACCCATGTGTTTAAGATAGGTAGACATTTGAGTTCTCTTTTGTGCCTTAGTAGGAGGTCTGTTTCTCTTTTCTTATGCTCTGAGTGTAGCAAAATGTTTTCTTCTTTTCTCCATGAGTTCCATAAACAATTTTCCTTTTTCCTCATCTATCAACTCCTCTCTTTCTCTTGTTTGGAGCCTCTCAGTCAGCAATCTATCAGCCTTCATCATAGCTTGTATATTTTCTGATGACTCAATCAAAGCTATGTTGGCTTCTTCTTCTTATTTCCTTACAAGCTTTTCTTCTTCTATAAGTTCAGCCTCTAACTGAGCTTGAAGATTTCTTGCCAAATCTTCATTAAGAGCAACTTGATCTTTTCTTTTTAAAGGAACATCTGGCTCACCATGATTGCTTTCCCTTTGTCCTTAGTATTTAAAGGTTGTGCCTCTTGTGGAGTTCTGAATTCACTCGGCTCCTGTACTACTACCCCTCTAGCCTTGGGTCTTATAGTTGTTGTTGTTGTAGCAGCAGTAGTAACAACTTTAGGCTTAGATGCTTTGATTTGAATAAGTGTCTGTGCCAAAGTAATTTCCTCAATAGTTGTAGGAGCAGCACTACCTTCAACACTAGCAGTAGTAACTGCTTCACCAGCAGTACTATCATCAAGCTTTGTACTCTGCTCATCTTTCTCATCAATTTTAGTTTCCACAAGCATCTCATCAGCATCTAAAACAACAGTATTAAACATCAAGTCATAATCATGCTTTTCCTGAGTCTCATTAACTAGAGTTACCTCAACATCCTTATCAATATCTTTAATACTCCTCCCCTGTTTGGATGCATCTTCATGATCATCCAAACTTTCTTGATCTTCAGAGGACTCAACTCTCCTAGAAATACCAACTTTCTTTAGTCTCTTCAAACCTGTAGTTCTTGACTTTTTCTTTCTTTCCAACCTCTTGACCTTCTTCTTCAAATCAGCAGTCTCCTTTGCTTGAGCATCCTTTGCTTTTTCTAAATCAAGAACATATGCTTGTAATTTGGTACATAAAACCATCAAATCATTTAGTTGCATGCTATCCTCACCACTAGGGAGTGGATCATTGGAAGGTGTAGGTACACTTTTCTCATGCTCTGTCTCATTATGAGGAGCCTCTGCCTCCTTTCTCTGTGTCCTCTTAGACTTTTGCTTGGGATGAGAGGATGTACATGGTTGATCAAAAATGGGTATTTGATTGGAATCAGTTAGATGATCTGAATCCACACCCACTTCTTCAGAAGCTTGAACCATCATAGTATCAAATAGAGGTGTGATTCTCCTAGTAAAATCCTTACCAGCTCTCTTTATGTTAGCAAAAACTTTCTTTGTGTGGAAGGGATTAACAAAAATCTTCTTATGATGTGACATGTCTCCAAGCTGTTGATTAATAAAAACTTGTAGAAAACATGGATACATCAGGGATTTAACCCTTCCATCTAAGTGTTTCACCAAAGCATTAAAAATGTACTTAGACAGATTAAATTGCTGATTTGTTGCCAAGCATATGATCAAAGAAGCCATTGTACTACTGAATTCATTCCATGCAGTAGATTTGGCACTTAGGCATTATGTAATAGTGTGAATAAAATACTTCCACTGTGGAGAAAAGAAAGCTTTATAAAACGTAAGCTTTTGAGAAGGCTTTTCATACCCCATACGTGCCAGCTCTTCAAATATAGTAGCAGTTGGCAAACAATCAGTACCTTCTGCATTATCCAAGTGAAGATCACTCCTAATGCTTGACTCCGTAATGATAACCCTCTTTTTATCAACTAGAGCTTGTAACTATCGCACTCGGTTAACTATCTTGACAGTTGTTGTTGCCCAAAATTGTTCAATACACGATGTATAGATGATTGGATTGTCTGTTAAAGCATAATGAATAGAACTTGCTTTTAGGAAATCAATTATCTCTGCAAACCCAACACTTTCTATAGGTTTTTCCAAGAACGCGACCACATTGTGTGTTTCAGCAAACTTAGGGCTTGACATAATGATGATTTTGATGATCAAAGATGAAAAATAAGTTAGGGTTTATATTTAGAGAGTGTTTGAATGATTGAAATCGAATAAAGAAGTAAATGAAACCCTAAATCAAAGTATTTATAAAATCACCCTCAGCAGTAGGAACTTGAACTGGCAGGATTAACATATGCCTAACAGCATTAACTGAAGCCAACATCATCAACATAAGCTTAGCAGCATTAATGTATACCAGCAGTAGAAACTGTATGCTTAGCAGCATAAACAAATACGGACAACACTAATTTAAGCCTAACAACATTAACTTAAGCTTAGCAACATTAAGTTGAAGCTGAGCAACATTAAGAATAATACACTAGTAATCACCCAAATTTCCTTCCAAAAAGCAATTTTCATCATCAAAATTGATTCTCACAAGCTCTTTTTCTGTTTTTATGCTCATATTATCTCTCGATTCTTTTTGCTCACATAATCACTCATTTCTATTTTTATGCACACAACTCTCTTTCTATTTTTAAGCTTACTTAATCTCTTATATCTTTTGGCTCACCATAACACTCTTTCTGTTTTTATATGACAGTTGTGTACAAAGTTCCATCAATTCCAATAGTTTCATACTGTCCTCCCCACTTCTAAGTGTGTAACCTCTTGAGAGAGGTGGATTAATAGACTATTTAGATGTAATCTCAAACCTAGTTTGAGCATCCACATCCCCCAATAGGGTATCTTAGCACCTAGGACTACTACCTGAATCAATTCCCTAAGGAGTTGATCCATTAAGTGTTGCCATGGATTGGGTCTTATTTGATGATACCACTGTCATGCTCTGCTTCTAAGCTAGAAGCAGTAGTGGCAGTCCTTTCCATTCTGTCACCCAACTCCTTATGAACAGCCTCATCACCAACCTTTTTTTAGGGGGACCACTAGACTAAGGTATCTTGGTGTCTTGACCTCTTTTGATTTGCCTAGGTGGTTTCATACATCATACACTTATTGTTGATATTACATGTTTTTGCATACTGCATATTGATAACTTACTCCTCCCCTCAATTCAATACTACAAACTCAATATGCTTATCCTGCAAATGTTAGTCCAAAACCGAAAAGACACACTCCAAATCCTTTTCTTGTTTAGCAGTTTTAATTATGACTAACAGTTTTAACCAATAGTCTTAAGTATAACTAGCAGTACTAATTATACGTAGTAATATTAACATTTACCTTAGCAGTTTTAACTATGTTTTCAATAATTATACAACAACATGCCTCTATTCAGCACAAGCACACTAGAAAAGACTAGATAGACATGTGAGAATTCATGAGGATCCATACTTATGCATAACCCATGAATAAAAATTAAAAACTGTTATGTCTTAGAGATTAAGTAATCTAATGCTAGCAATTATAAAGATAAACATGCTAGCATCAAAAGCTCTGGTGGGAAGGTCTGCAACATTTTGGTCTGTGTGAATCTTGATCACTTGTATCAACTTCTTCTCATATGAATCTCTGATGAAATGGTGCCCTATCTCTAAGTGCTTGGTTTTGGAGTGAAACACTGGATTCTTCACAATACAGATTGTACTTTCATTATCAATGTAGATTTTGGTGTTCATGAAATTGAATCCATAGTCAAGCATCTGATTTTGGATCCATAACACCTGTCCACAGCAGTTAGCAGCAGCAACATATTCTGCTTCAGTTGTTGAGTTGGCTACTATTGTCTGCTTCTTACATTGCCATGAAATCAATCTCTTGCCAAGAAATTGACAACCTCCTGTTGTGGATTTCCTGTCAAGACTAGCTCCAGCATAGTCACTATCAGAAAAAGCTTCCAAGTTAAATGGTGAATCTCTAGGATACCAAAGGCCCAATTTAGGTTGGCCTTTTAAGTATCTAAAGATCCTCTTCACAACATTAAAGTGTGAAGTTTTTGGAGTAACTTAGAACCTTGCACAAGCACAAACAACAAACATAATGTCTGGTCTAGAAGCTGTTAAGTACATCAATGATCCAATCATTGATCTATATAAGTGTACATCCACATCCTCAGCTTCTTTATTTTTTACTAATGCTTTGTTTGTCTCCATTAGAGTGCTTGCTGTCTTTACTGAGGCAAAATCAAACTTTTTCAAAATCTCAGCCACATATTTATCTTGGCTGATAAATATCCCATCACTCTTCTGTTTAACCTGAAGTCCCAAAAAGAAAGAAAGTTCTCCCATAGAACTCATTTGGAACTTATCATGCATCAGTGTTTCAAATTCATTACTCATCTGTTTCTTGGTTGATCCAAAGATGATATCATCAACATAAACCTGTACTAGCAGGATATCATCTTTATGCCTTTTAATGAACAAAGTTTTATCAATTTGACCCCTGTGAAAACCATTGTCCAGCAAATAAGTTGACAATGTCTCATACCATGCTCTTGGGGCCTGATGTAGTCCATAGAGAGCCTTTTCTACCTTGTAGACTTTATCTGGAAAGTGTGGATCTTCAAAACCAGGAGGTTGACAGACATACACCTCCTCTTCTATCTTTCCATATAGAAAAGCACTCTTCACATCCATTTGGTAGACTACAAAATCTTTGAAGGAAGCATAAGCCAGAAATAATCTTATGGCTTCAATCCTTGCAACTGGTGCAAAGACTTCATCATAATCTATACCTTCCTCTTGAGTATGACCCTGAGCAACTAGTCTAGCTTTGTTCTTCACCACTATGCCTCTTTCATCCTTTTTGTTTCTAAAAACCCATTTAGTACCAATTGCCCATTTATCTCTAGGCAAATCAACTAAGGTCCAAACTTTTAATAGTTTAAATTATAGAAGCTCATCCTGCATTGCTTCCACCCAGCTTGGATCTTTTAAGGCTTGAACTGGTTTCTTGGGTTTCATTTGAGATAAGAAACAGGAAAACAGATAATTTTGAAAATCTTTGTGATTTGTTCTCCTAAGCTTGTGAACTGAGGAAATCAAACCATGTTCTTCATTTATCTTGGTCATGTGTCTTGTCTATACAAGAGTCTTTAAACTTCCAATCACTTGATCTTTATGAAATTTGGTAAAAGAAGTATCAGGAACTGTATAAGATGAAATTACATTGTTCATATCAACCCCTTCTTCCACATCTTCATCATCATAAGCATTTCCAAAGATGCTAGTATTATCTATTGAAGATATATTTGGGACAGGTGGAAGAGTACATTCATTTTTGAAAAGATAAAATCTTTCAAAAAGTTGTTCTTCAGATTCATTAGCAGTACTAACAGAAGGTCCAGCAGTATTAACTGATGTTGATGGAACAGCAGTATCAAATGTTGGTCCAGCAGTACTAATAGATTTACTAACAGTATTAATACCATTAGAACTATTAGTGTGTTCAGTTTGCATTTCTCTTTGAGTTAACCTTTCTGACTCACTTCTTGCTTCTTGATCATGCTTTCCACTATTATCTGAAGCTTCATTTTCATCTACTTTTGTAGGCTTCATTCCAGCATCCCCTTCACAATCCTTAGGACCTTGAGAAATTAGAGGATCAGTTATGCATAAAGGTATTAGGATATACTCTTGTTTTGGTTCTTTTTCCTTTTGAGCTTGACCAGCAACAATGTTATCTTTGGTTCATGCAATACCATTAGTTTTGTTCCCTGTAGCAACTGGCACATAGTTCATAGATATTGACAAGGAATCAACATCAAAAATCCAGTCTGGTCCATTTCCTTTCATATTAGGTAAATTTTCAAGAAATCTAATGTTTAAGGTCTCTTCAACTATCCTGGTCCTCTTGTTAAATACTCTTATAGCTTTACTAACCATAGAATACCCAACAAAATATCCCTCATCAGCTTTTCCATCAAACTTGCCTAGATGATCCCTGGTATTTAAGATGGTAACAAGACACCTAAGAGGTTTCATGAAGTCTATCAGTAGAGGTCTTCCACGAATAAGTTCATAAGGTGTCTTGTTATGAGGCTTAATGACTAAGACCCTATTTAGCACATAGCAAGCAGTATTAACTACTTTAGTCCAAAAGTTGTTTGGCATCTTAGAGTCTACTAACATAGTTCTTGCAGCCTCTATCAATGTTCTATTCTTCCTCTTAGCAACACCATTCTGTTGAGGAGTCCTAGCCACACTGAATTCCCTCTTAATCCCCTTTATTTTACAAAACTGGATCATTCTACTATTTTTAAACTCAGTTCCATTGTCACTCCTGATAACTTTTACTTTATGATCTAGTTGATTTTATGTTTCTATTATAAAAGTCTTTAGAATCCCACTAGTCTCATCCTTAGTGGCCAAAAAGAATACCCAAGAAAATCTACTAAAGTCATCAGTGACAACTAGACAATAAGACTTTTTCATTAAACTTTTAACATTTGTAGGACCAAATAAGTCCATATGAAGCATATGTAAGGGTATGTTGATTGAGTTCACAACCTTGGTCTTATAGGAGGCTTTGTGTTGCTTTCTTTTCTGACATGCAACACATGAATGATCATTTTCAAAAATCTTTGAAGGTAAACTTTTTACAAGGTTTCCCTTCACAAGTTTATTCATTGTTTTAAAATTAATGTGCCCAAGCCTCCTATGCCATGTATTGGATTTATCAATTGTGGCTTTAGCAATGAGACAAGTTAAACCTCCAGTGGGAACAACACTTTTAGGTCAACACTATAAATGTTGTCCTTTATTGGAACTCTCATCAATACTTGACTTTCATCAAGTAGCTTAAAGTCAGAAGATAAGACAAGACACTCAGTGTCAGTAAAAAGAACCTTGTTCTTTTTGTCACATATTTGTGACACACTGAACAGGTTATACTTAAGCTCTTTACAAAAGTACACATCATCAAAGTTCAGTGATCCTGTTTTGATTTTACCTTTACCAGAAATTATGCCTTTACCATCACCAAAGGAAACAAATCCTCCATCATAATCTTTATATTCATCAAGATAGCACTTGTTTCTTGTCATGTGCCTGGAAAAACCATTGTTAATAATTGCTTTATCTTTATACTCCTTCTATTGTGGGTTGCCCTACACATAAAATAAGAGAATTAGTCTCTTTTGGGGATCCAAGCTATTATTGACTTGGATCTGCCTCATGCATCAATGTAAGAATGTTTCTTGAATGTAGTTGATGCACTGATGTTTTTGGCTTTCCAAACCCAGCATGCTGAGGCCTTAACAACATTATGCCCTGTTTCCTTATTTTCAGTTACTACTGCTTTATCCCTAGCAATAGTATTTTTTACCCAGACAGTATTAACATTTTTATTGACAATATTGTTCTTGTTTGCAAAAAGTCTGTTAAAAGGCCTTGACCTTTGTGAATATCCTCTTTTGAAATCATTTGTTTTTGTTCTAGGATGGTTCATAATTGGTTTTGAGGTAGCAGTATTAACAGATCTGACAATATTAATTGCTTTTGTGTTAGCAGTATTAACTGGTCTGACAGTATTAACTGCTGCACCAGCAGTATTAACATTTGCACCAGCAGTATTAATTTTTCCAGTCCTGGTTAATACTGCTTGTGGAACAAAACTTCTTTTGAAGTGAGGGTGAGTCATTTTATTAGAAAAGTTCTTGGGATTCACCCTTCTTGAGTTGTTCCACACTAGCTTTATAACCTTTTTATCATACACATAATGTAGATGCTCTGATGCTACTTGTTGATCCCAATGAATAGATATTTAACTCCTTAGCTTTATTAATCATTTTAAAATCTCTTCCTAGTCTTTGGGACATAAGATTGTTCCAATTTCTTTGGTTCCCTCTAAGATGGTGTTTGTGTTGTTTAGGATAATTTGTTTCCCTAACAGTCTTAACAGATATTATCTTTTCAGTGCTAGGTCTTGCAGTATAATCTATCTCACTTTCATCATCAGAGTTCCAATCCTCAATGATTGGAGCACTAGTGTTGTTCATCCTAACAGTATTAGATTCAACTGTGTTGGAAACACCCTTATTTTCAACTGTCTTAACATTACAAGGTGTAACAACAGTAGTAACATCCAAATTTTCACCTTTAACTATTTCATCTATAAAAGTTAGATCAGGTTTGCGTGGTATGAAATCCCCTGTTAGAGGTGGGGGAACTGAATGATATCCCTTATCTGATCCAGACTTATCAGTTAAATTCACAAAACTTTCTACTGCAGGAGTAGCTGCATTATACCCTAGTCCTGTTTTAAACTTGTCAATTACTTGACTTTCCAGTAAATTATTTAAGGACTTGAATGAATTTTGAAACTTTTCTAATGTCTATTTTAATTGATCTATTTCTTGTTCTGCTTTTTCCAAATTCATTTTGTATTCATTTAAGGCATTAATCTCTTAGTCTAACTTGTTATCATCAACTGAAAGTAAGGGATAAAGACATTCCCAAGACTACTTTCAGAACATGAACACTATGAATTTCAAAGTAAATGCCATTTGGTTTAACGAACGCACCTATTATATTCATGGATCTCATGAATCATGTATGTAAACCATACTTGGAAAAATTCGTAATAATATTCATCAATGATATTCTTATCTACTCTCGTAACAAAGAAGATCACGCAGGTCATCGAAGAATCATTTTTGAATTACTCAGAAAGGAAGAACTATATGCCAAATTCTCCAAGTATGATTTCTGGATCAGTATCGTGCGATTAAATGTCTCATTATTCTTCTCATAATTTTGGAAAAACCATATCACCAAGGAAACAACTTCTACTTAACACCGTTTTGATATCATGTTTATGCTTAAATATAATGATTTATAATCATCTTATTGAAATGAATTAGGACGCTTCTTTATTTGAATAAGGAAATTATAAATCACCAAACTATAAATTTATAAATTCTCAGTTACAAGGATTAGGATGCCTCTGTTTGTAAATGAAAAATTATAAATGAGTGGGTTTAAGTATGACATTCGTACAAACAAGTTTCTTTCAATCCGTTTGTACAAATAATTTCTTTTTCTTCATTTAATCATTATCATTATTACCTTCATACGATTAAGTCTCTAGTTGTCATCTGTTCATTTCCAAATCTGTATCCAACATGATTAGCAACTCTCTTACAATTCATAATCATTCTTTAACTCTTGCATTCAACTAAATCTCAAGACGAGATTTCTGTAAGGATGGGGGACTATAACAACCCGCAAATTTTCATCAATGCAAATATCTATCAATTAAGTTAGATGCAATGTAATATCTATCTATTATATATGAACCACCTTTTTCAGGGAAATTTTTATCTTTATTACATACTTACCTTACCAATATCTCAATATGCAACGTAACTTGCATAACTAAAGTAAACAAGCTCACGCAACCTACCTATGACAATCCTATCTACATATATCTCAAGCAAACATCACAACATGTCAAGTAAATATCTTAATATCATTTTTACAAAGTACATTACTCATATAATGTACCATTTACAACGTTATATCAAGACATGCTTTAAACTGTTATCGTATACCTCTAAAATCCTAATTACATGTCAAGTTAATATTTAAAATGAATGCACAAGCTACTAAATCATATGTACAAGTAATATAACATCTTATTTGAATATACTTTCCCTCCAAAATAAGATACAAGTCCTTTTAAGCACAATGTACAAGTCATTAATGCATGATATTCAGAATAGCCGTTTTACCTCTGTTTTCCTAAGAAACTTGTACAAACTAATAAAGTACAAGTTACAAGCAAGTTATGCACTTCATTTACATTCTATAATCATTCTCATTTCATAAGATTTCATGAAATGAAACCTAGAAACCCTAACCCGAGTTAAAAACCAAACCATGACCCGTTTCTTTATTTTTATTCATTGTAAACCCAAACCATTACTCAAGTAAGTTGTAAATACATAAATTAAAACATTACAAATCACATTCCATTATCATTTCATCATTATAACAATAATATACAAGAATTAAACCTAGAAAACCATAAACGAACCCTAATTTCAATTCACGACCCGTTTACTCATTTTCACTCATTTCAAACCCGAACCACCAATCAAATCTTGTTGTAAACTCTTAATACAAGTCTTGTGATCATTAATTCATCATTATTAACCAAGTGTACTCGAATTTGAAGCAAGAAAACCCTAACCGAGCCCTATGGAACCCGCGACCTCCATTTTTGCAATTTAACCCATTTTGAAAGCTACTCTTGCAACCAAGCACCATGGTGACTCACCTACTTGCTTCCATAGCAGCTTACAAGGTGCTTAAACTTCCTTCATGGTTGCCAAAGCTCCACATCCTCCTCCTTGTTCTCTAAGGTGCCGCGGCCACCTCACCACCAAAACTACCATACAACTCAACCTATCTACCACCCTAGCCTCACCATGTCACCCTCATAGACCCTCTTACTCAGCCCCATCAGAAATAGGACACCACATCACTCCTTGCTTGCCCTCCAAGTCCAAACGACCCTATAAAAGGGGACGCACCCTTCATGTTAAACTCACACCTTCATTCTTCTTTCTATCTTAACAATGGCTTCCAAGTTATGATCAAGAGGTGATATAAGAGTCCCAAGAACAGAATTGAAGAGAAGAAACTAAGCCTTGAAGCCCCGAAGAAGTTATTCTAGGCGTACGACCCCATTCGACCCATTTTCAACCATTTAAGCTCGAAACCAGGTTCCTTATGATCCATTTCTGCTCCTATACTCTTATTAATGTCTTATGATCATGCTCAATTCATTTCTTGAAGAATTTAAACTCAAAACCATGCATGTTTTCTTTTTAATCCAAAACCGTACACCCAAAACCCTAATTTTGTGTTTTTAATTAATCTAAAAGCTATTATGGTAAAATATTGTTATAATCTATTCTAATAAGTTAAACTAATGTTAATTTAAACTTTTTATCAAGTCTTGAAAGAATTTGAATTAAAAACCTACGCGTTTTCGTTTTAAAACCCTAATTTGACCCGTTTTGATTTCTGGCTTAACGAATCGTTATTTTAAACTTTCGTTACGTTAAAATATCTTATTTTAGCTTATATTAATAAGCTATAACCTAGAATTACTTTCTATTGAAAAATATCATACTATGTATGGATTTTGGAGCTAATGTTTGTAACTCATTATCAAGCAAGGGGTAAATACCAGTAATTTTTGAAAACTTAAAGTTACATAGGACCTATGTTTTGCCATATTTCTAAGTTAAAACTATAGTGGTCTATTACGTCACTTTCTAAGTCAAGATACAAGGTTTACTTTGTACATCTTTTAAACTAGAAGGACCAAACTTGTAAAAGTGAAAACTCCAAAGGTATATTTTGCCATTTTTCATTCTTAAGGGTTTAAATGTAACATTTTGAAAAAGTGTAGAAATGTGTTCAAAACCTTATAAAACATAACTTTAATTAACGCTTGACGTGCTTATCATTTCCAGTTATTAAGTAAAACACTTAAAACCGATTATGTTATAACTATTTTGTCCCGAATCTATATCGTATCACAATACTAGGGAGCTTCATATTAAGGGGTTTCATCTTGGTATTACGTTCTGACTGAGTTGTTGGGTTTATGATTTAAAGTGCCCTAGCTCCTCAAACGTTTACTGAATGACCTTGATTGCAGTTTTACATACATATAAAATATATATAAATTATAATACTTTAAAAGAGCAATTAAGAAAATTACCAAGTTACCCTTCATAAAATTCACTCTCAAAAATATATATAATATAATATAAAATACGTATATTAAACCGGGTAAGTATGATCACCCGGGTCGTTTCCCCGACGACTAGTGAAATTGAAAACACGTTTTAGTTTGGATTCTGATTTGAATGAAGCAAAGATGTTTGACTTGATAAGCTATGACTACTAAATAAATAAATAAAACAACAATTAAAATGAACAATTAAAAACAATTAATCAATTAAACTAATACGGGAAACAATTAAAACGTGACAAATAAGCAAGTAAACTAAATTTAACCCTAAGAGTGCAAACTAATTTTCTACACCTAAATTAGGATAAAAGGAAATTTTAAGAAAAATAAAAATAATTTTTTAGATTATTTTGAATTTTTTTTATTAGTTAAAAACTATTTAATTCTAATTAAATCCTAAAAATAAAAAAAGCGAGGGGGATACATGCTTGTTACAAACTCTTTTACATAATCGTTTATCTTACAACAATGTGATTACTTTTCAAAGACTTAGTGAGTTCATAGCCTCACTTTTTAATCTCTTTAATGTTTCATAAACCCGTGAGGGGGATACATGCTATAAATTATGAATACAAGTGTTTTCCAGACTATATGCTATCCTGAAATACCATTACAATTAATGTCTAAGTTACTTATGCCAAAAGTCCCTCATTATCATGGACCATTAATCACTTACGAGTGAACGCGAATATTGTGGATAGATCTATCAGGATTAACGAATCCTGTTTGTGTTTAGCGGATAGGGTAACCAATAACACAGTCTATTTGAATTTCATAGGTATATGGCAATTACCTACACCGAGGGCCATTATCTCTCTATATATATATCACATAAATTTGGGTATATATATACACCAGTCAGTTTATGTGCCATGAGTTTAGACGCAATAATACATTTTAAATGCAATACCATTTTTCCATGATAATTGTATTCGTTGCAATTATTACAAATAACGGTGGATAACATCCGTAACCTATATCACAACTATAACCGATTACTATAACACTGCTTTTTTAACAATTACTATATAGATGACTTTGTATTCAACTATTTATTTAAACCTATGAATTTTCACTCAACCATTGTTTGACTTTTTTGCATGTTTATCTAGGTATTAAGCAACTTATGGCCACGGTAGTGGCTATGGACTTGATTATGCTAAACACTTGTTATCTTTTCACATTGTATGAAATAGATGTTGGACCTACCTTTGTAAAAACTCTGATTATTAATGAATGTTAATGTTCTTTTGAACAACGTCTAGTCGTTTCTCATGATTACGTCTGTTGTTCTATGAAGTAATACCCAGATTAGCTTCGTTTGCTTTATGTAAAAATAGAGGGTGTTCAGATTGGTATTTGTCGCCATGGTTATAGAGAACAAGGTTTAAACTTTAACTATAAACCCATTTCTTTTTTATAGCATCAAAGTCCTCGTGCCACTACATTCCTGAAAATAGTATGTAAAGATACATAACTACTATATTATCATATAAATAACTTATGTTATTTACAACTGGGTTGTTAACAGAACGATGTCTTCTCCCAACCACTCTACTTCCGATATTGAGGATACTTTTTCCTCTATGAATATTCTTAACTATACTTCGGTCTCATCGGATTATTTCCCAGCTTCATCGGGAAGCACTTCTTTTAACTCTTCGGAAAACTCTAAAGATAACATGATCCCACCAGTATTCTTACCTTTCTACTAATAATCCGTATTTGAAGGACGTGCAAGCATTTTATTCTAAAGAATCACCTATTCCACCACCAGATCCTATTACTCCACCAGTTATTTTAACTCCATCTGCGGTATTATCACCATCACTACTGTTTGATCCCCGATATTTCTTTGTTCCTGAAGAATTATTACCACCTAAGAAGAAAATCTATTCCCCATCTTCTTTCTCAACTACGTTATCTAATTCATCTCAGAAGCAAGCCTATAGTCTAGAATCACCATCTTTCTCAGTTTATACTCCTACCCCACCTCAAATATTTGAAATAGGAAAAAGTTCTATGAGAGAACATCTAAAGCATCATGAGAAACAAATCGAAGATATTTTATATTACTTAGAAGAACTTTCTTTTCACCTCATTGAGAAAATGGAAGAAAGACTTGTTAATGGTTGGATAATCATACCAAGAGATTTTGATAAACCAAACTTAAGGAAGCCTGTACACAGATACTTGAACTACAAAAGAAGCATATGGGACAGAGAGACAAGATTGCTTTTGTTCGCTTTTAGATTTCTGATTTAGAAATGTTACTTGAGGATATCTAAGATCGCCAACAATTATATATGAAGAATCTTATGGGACACACTTTGTCCCAATCCTTAACACCGTTTTGATATCATGTTTATGCTTAAATAGGATGATTTATAATCGTCTTATTGAAATGAATTAGGACGCTTCTTCATTTGAATAAGGAAATTATAAATCACCAAACTATAAATTTATAAATTCTCAGTTACAAGGATTGGGACGCCTCTGTTTGTAAATGAAAAATTATAAATGAGTGGGTTTAAGTATGACATTCGTACAAATAAGTTTCTTTCAATCCGTTGTACAAATAATTTCTTTTTCTTCATTTAATCATTATCATTATTGCCTTCATACGATTAAGTCTCTAGTCATCATCTGTTCATTTCCTAATCTGTATCCAACATGATTAGCAACTCTCTTACAATTCATAATCATTCTTTAACTCTTGCATTCAACTAAATCTCGGGATGAGATTTCTGTAAGGACGGGGGACTATAACAACCCGCAAATTTTCATCAATGTAAATATCCATCTATTAAGTTAGATGAAATGTACTATCTATCTATTATATACGAACCACCTTTTTTAGGGAAAATTTTCGCATTATTACATTACTTACCTTACCAATATCTCAATATGCAATGCAACTTGCATAACTAAACTTAACGAGCTTACGCAACCTACCTATGGCAATCCTATCTACATATATGTCAAGCAAACATCATAACATGTCAAGTCAATATCTTAATATCATTTTTACAAAGTACATTACTCATATAATGTACCATTCGCAACGTTATATCAAGACAGGCTTTAAACTATTATCGTATACCTCTAAAACCCTAATTCCATGTCAAGTTAATATGCACAAGCTACTAAAGCATATGTACAAGTAATATAATATCTTATTTGAATATACTTTCCTTCCAAAATAAGGTACAAGTCCTTTAAAGCACAATGTACAAGTCATTAATGCACGATATTATAAATAGCCATTTTACCTCCGTTTTCCTAAGAAACCTGTACAAACTAATAAAGTACAAGTTACAAGCAAGTCATGCACTTCATTTACATTCTATAATCATTCTCATTTCATAAGATTTCATGAAATGAAACCTAGAAACCCTAACCCGAGCTAAATACTAAAGCATGACCCGTTTCTTGGTTTTTATTCATTGTAAACCCAAACCATTACTCAAATAAGTTGTAAATACATAAATTACAACATTACAACATTACAAATCACATTCCATCATCATTTCACCATTACTACAACAATGTACACGAAATGAATCAAAGAAACCCTAATCGAACCCTAATTTCAATTCACGACCAGTTTACTTATTTTTACTCATTTCCTCGAACCACTAATCAAACCTTATGGTAAACTCTTAATACAAACCTTATAATCCATAATCTATCATCATAATAATCAAATGCACATGAAAAATAAACATGAAAACCCTAATCGTGCCCTAATGAACCCGCAACCTCATTTAGCTTATTTTAACCCATTTTTAAAACCAACCATGTGATAAAGCACCTTGATGATCCACATCCTTCACTTCCATGTAGCTTACAAGGTCCTCTTTTCCATTACTTGGCTAGAAAAGTAGCCACTTCTCCCCTTTTTCCTCTTTTCTTAGCCGCGGCACCACCAAGACAAAACAACACCTCCAAAACTATTACAAGCCTATGTCACTGCATCCTACCTTCTAAAACATCATCACCTATCTCAACACATGTCCAAGACTTGTGCCATATAAGTATCCCCTTTCCGGCTAAAGGAAGGTTCGGCGACCTATATATATAAAGGGTGTAAACCCCTCATTCTAACTCATCCCCCACATCTTCTTTCTATAACCCACAATAGCAGCAAATCTCTGCTCAAGAAGGTCCTAAGAAGTCCCAAGACCAGAAGTGAAGCAAAGAAACTAAGAAAAGAAGCCCTGGAGTCGTTATTCTAGGCGTACGAAGCTAAAAGTCCCGATTTTGACCCGTTTCCAAGCTATAAGCTCAAAACCAGGTTCCATAAGTTCACATTCTGTTTTCATAACCTTATAATGTTCATATGATCATGCTAAAACTATGGTTAAAAGCTTTGAACTCAAAAACATATGTGTTTTACCTTTTTGATCCAAACCAAGCTCATGAAACCCTAAATTCTTATTTTTGCTTAATCTATAAGCTAAACTTGTAAACTATTGTTATAATATATCCTAATAAGCTTATCTAACATTATAATAAGTACTTTATTAAGTCTTGAAAGAATTTGAACTTAAAACCTGCGCGTTTTTGATTAAAAACCCTAATTTGACCTGTTTAGGTTTCGGTTTTAACAAATCATTATTTTGAACTTTTGTTATGTTAAACCTTCATATTTTAGCTTATATTAATAAGCTATAACCTGTAAATTACTTTTCATATTGAAAAATATCATTATTATGGATTTTGGACTAAAAACGATATATTTTTCATGCAAAAGGGTATATATCCTAACTTTTTGAAACTTATAACTAAAGGGACTGAAAATGTCATTTTATCAAAGTCATAATTATAGGGATCTATTATGTCACTTTCCAAAGTACAAGGTTTACTTTGTGCATCTTTTAAACTAGAAAGCCCAAACTTGTAAAAGTGAAAACTCCAAGGGTATATTTTGCTATTTTTCATTCTTAAGTGTCTAAAATGTAACATTTTGAAAAAGTGTAGAAATGTGTTCAAAACCTTATTAGACATAACTTTAATTAACACTTGACGTGCTTATCATTTCCAGTTATTGAGCAAAACGCATTAAAACTGATTATGTTATAACTATTATATAATTCATCATCAATGTGCTTTTTATATCCTGTCTCGAATCTATATCGTATCACAATACTAGGGAGCTTCATATTAAGGGGTTTCATCTTGGTATTATGTTCTGACTGAGTTGTTGGGTTTACGATTTAAAGTGCCCTAGCTCCTCAAACGTTTACCGAATGGCCTCTGAATTATGATGGCCCGAACGGTGATACAATACTTCATAATAATTCAATCAAAGATGATATTCATTATAATGTAAAACATATTTAATCAAATACCATTAAAACTTTCTTAAAGTTCTAGAGTACAATCAAACTAAGACTTGACATATTACCCCTTGGTTGCGTGTGGCGAAGCCGTTACTTTCATTTCACATACCTTTGTTATCAATCAGATTTCCCTATACTGTTAAGGTGAGTTCATAGCCTCTCATTTCAATCTTTCAAATGTTTTATAAACCCGCGAGGGGGATACATGCTATAAACCATGAATGCAATTATTTTTTGTATGCTATCCGGATTTATTATTGCCTAAGTAACTAATTTTGCCTTTAAGTCCCCAATATCATGAACTGTTAATTACTCTACGGAGTGAGCGTGAATGTTGTGAATAGATATATTTGGGATTGGCCTCCCCGTTGGTGTACTCAGTCATATCGGTAACCAATTGCACATCATTAGAATATAACTGCGGGTGTTTTGGCAAAGGCACCCGTTGGGGCTATAACGTATCAAATATATCCCAAGGCTTCGGATTCATGAGCTAATGGCAATAATATTGTTTTACAAATAACGGGTGTATAACAACGTAACCCAATATCGAATTTGCATTCAAATTATTTATCTTAAACCTATGAATATCACTCAACCTTTATGTTGACTTTTTTTAGCATGTTTTTATCTCAAGTAATTAAGCAACTTATGACACGGAGTGGCGAGGACTTGAAGATGGCAAAACTGTTATCATTCAAACTTTGTGTTTTAGATTTTGGGACCTTTCGTTTGTAAAAACTCTGATGAAATAATGAATGATAACTAAATTTTCAAAAATGACTCTTTTTGATTCGTTTTCTATGATTATGACTATTGTACCTTGAAGTAATACCCCAGATTAGCTTCCGCTGCTATATGTAAAAATGGGGGTGTTACATGTACGAAGTCCATCGATGAATTTTATGTCGTTGAATATCCAAGGCCTTGCCCAAAAGGCTAAAAAAGATTGGGTTAAGGAGTTATGTGTGAATAATAAGGTGAATTTTTTATCTTTGCAAGAAACTAAAATGGAGACTATCGAGCTCTTTTGCATAAAGAGGTGTTGGGGAATTTTTGCATTCGATTATGTGTACAGTGCTTCTGTTGGTAACTTGAGTGGGATCCTTTGTGTGTGGGATCCTAAATTGTTCCAGAAAACTAACATTACTGTTTCGGATTATTTTGTTATGATAAGAGGTGTTTGGGTGCCTAATGGTAAAAAACTTCGTATTATTTTGGTATATGCTCATCAAGAATTAAATGAAAAGAAGATGTTGTGGGATTATATATCCCATGTGATGTCTAACTGGAAATGTGATGTGGTTATTATGGGTGATTTCAATGAGGTTCGTAAAAAAGCTGAAAGATTTGGTTTGGTGTTTAATGTTCAGGGTGCGGATGCGTTTAATTTGTTCATTTCAAATGCGAGTTTGGAGGAGGTGCCTCTAGGTGGATGCTCTTTTACTTGGTGTCATAAATCTGCTACTAAGATGAGTAAACTCGATCGTTTTCTTATTTCTGAAAGTCTTATGAGTGCGTGCCCTAATATTTCAGCAATTACATTGGATCGTTATTTATCTGATCATCGTCCGATTTTAATGTGTGAGTCGCACTATGATTATGGGCCTGTTCCGTTTAGGTTTTTTCATTATTGGTTCGAAATGGAGGGTTTTGACAAGTTTGTTGAAGAATCTTGGAAAGAAGCTCCTGTGGCTGAGATAAATGCTTTGATCAAAATGATGAAAAAACTTAAGTACCTGAAGGAAAAGATCCGTGTATGGAACAAAAATAAGAAGGAATGCCCAAATAACAGTAAACGAAATTTGAAAGCTGAGTTGGATTCGGTTATAGATAAAGGCAAAGGAGATGATGATGTAGTTAATAAAAGAACAAATGTTGTGAGATCGCTTCAAGAATTAGAGAAGTTTCAATCGTTGGAGACGGCTCAAAAAACAAAGATTAAATAGGCTATTGAGGGAGTCGAGAATTCTAAGTATTATCATGGTATTCTTAATAAAAAGAGGAGTCAGCTAGCTATTCGTGGTATTTTGGTTGATGGTAATTGGATTGATTCTCCTGGCCTGGTAAAAAGTGAGTTTTTTTTATCTCACTTTAAAAACCATTTTGATCAACCGCAGGAGACTCGCCTCCATCTTGATATGAATTTTCTGAATAATTTGAATTCTGATCAACAAGCTGATTTAGAATGTGAAGTGATTAAAGAGGAGATAAAAAGGGCGGTATGGGATTGTGGGATAGATAAATCTTCTGGTCCGGATGGGTTTACGTTCGGTTTTTATCGTTGGTACTAGAATATTCTAGAAAGTGACCAGCACCAGCTATGATGAGGGCTTGCTCCGGCAAACTTAGTTTTCTGTAGTGTTGTTGTTGCTTTGGAAGCACAAGCTGCTAACATGGCAAATACTGACAAAAACACCAGGACAAGCAAAACTCAAGAAGCAAGAAAAGGAACCAACAATCACAAACAAAATTTTGATGATAGAAGGAACACTACTACCAACAACGACAACAACTACTCCAACAATCGCAACAACAACAACTACCGAGATAACCACAACAATCACAACCTTAACAATGATTACCACCAACAGGAGAATAGAAAGCAAGAAACTATTAGAACTTATGCTGCCACCCCAACTGAAAACAAAAGGTATACTAAAAAATACCATGGAAATCTTACTTTGGTACAAGATGCACCTTGCATCACACCGGAGTTTGCACAGGCAAGTGTCAGACTTGCAACAATGTGGGTCATCTGATCAGGAACTGCAGAAGCAAAGGACCAGCCACGGGAAGCAACTTACGATCAGTGTCTGTAACTTGTCATGCCTGTAGGGAGAAAGGGCATTACAAAAGTCAGTGCTCAAAAACAGACAACAGTACTTTCCACATTTCTAAGAAATACTTATGTGACAAATCCCTCGTCATTCCAATGAAAGAGATTTGGCTCGATGACAAACTCAACTTTGTGGAAGAACCAGTAGAGATTATGGATCGAGAAGTCAAGCAACTAAGACGAAGCAGCATCCCTATAGTCAAAGTAAGATGGAACTCTGAATTTACATAGGAACGTGAAGATCAAATTCGTGCTAAATATCTACATCTATTTTCCAGCAACACTCCATCACTCAACCAAATCTCGGGACAAGATTTCTGTAAGGTTGGAGGACTATAACAACCCATAATTTTCTAGTATTTCATCAATGTAATACCTACTACTTTATTAAGTACTACTTTTTATGGGAATAAATTTTTCGTTTCATTCCATTCCATTACGTTTCATAGTTACATTTCTAAAGAAAACAAGATCACGCAATGACCTATGCAACCTCTATCTATGAATATGTCAAGCAAACATCATAACCTGTCAAGTTAATGACACATTATCTATTTTATCATATACGTTATTCATTTAACGAAGATTTCATGACAATGATGTCAAATGAACATAAACCATTAACGTTTATGCTTAAACCCTAATTTTGGGTAATGTGACTATCCAATATGAATGTACAAGTGATCAAAGCTCAAGTACAAGTAATATAACATCTCATATGAATATACTTTCCTTTTAAAATAAGGTACAAGTCCTTTAATGCATAATGTACAAGTTATTAATGCACAACATCCAAAATAGCCATTTTACCTCCGTTTTCCTAAGTAATCTTGTACAATCTATCAAGTACAAGTTACAAGAAAGTCATGCACTTCATTTCCAATCTATATTCATTTTCATTTCATAAAATTACAAGAAATCCAAGTTAAAAACCATAACCCGAGCTAAATGATAACCCGTGACCCGTTTATTGATTTTTATCCATTTTAAACCTCAACCAACACTCAGATAAGTTGTAATAACTTATATTACAACATTATCAATCATATTCAATCATCATTTCATCATTTCATTACCATTATACACAAATTAAAACCAAGAAACCATAAACAAACCCTAATTTCAAACTATGACCCGTTTACTCGTTTTCACCCATTTAAAACCCAAATCACCTTTGAATTATTGCTAATAACTTTTGATACAAACCTTAAAAACATTAATCCACACTTATACCATAAATTTACTCGAAATTTAAGTAAGAAAACTCAATCCAAGCCCTAATGGAACCCGCGACCTCTTTTCTTGTAATTTGACCCATTTTGAGACCTTCTTTGCAACTAAGCACCTCATGACTCATCCACATGCTACCTTAAGCAGCTTACAAGCACCTTGATTCATTTCCATGGCCTAAATCAAGCCATAACCTCTCCTTGTTGGCTCATTTCAGCCGCGGCCACCACAAGTACCAAAACCACTTCCACCTTGCATCCTACCACCTCTAGTCACTCAAGACTCATCATGTTGCTTCACCATCATCACCCTCTAGCTTTCCACTTATTTCCCTAACCCTGGTCTCTAAGTCCCCTTGGCCTCATGACTCAAATTAGTGTATAAATAGGGATGCATAACCCTTCATTTCAACTCATCCCCAACTTCCTCCTCTATAACCTATCATAGCAGCAATAATTTGCTCAAAGAAGTTCCTAAGAGGTCCTAAGAAGTCTCAAGATCAGATATGAAGCAAAATAAAACAGAAAACAAGCCCCTAAAGTCGTTTTTTCTAGGCGTACGAAGCTATAAGTCCCGACTTTGACCACCTTTCTAAGGCTATAACCTCAAACCCAGGGGTTCTATGATCTTCATACTCGCTCCTACATTTTTAATTTAATATGATCCTAAATATACTCTTGTTAAAGTTTTATACTCAATTCAATCATTTTCCATTTTGATCCAGATACCAATGTACACCCCAATAAACTAATTTTATGTTTTTCTTAAATCAAAAAATTATAAGGTTAAATATTGTTATAATCTATTATATTGTATAACTAATGTTAATATAACTACTTTATCAAGTCTTGAAGGTATTTGTATTAAAAAAACCTACGCGTTTTCTTTTTAAAACCCTATTCGACACGTGTTGATTTTTGACTTATCGATTCGTTATCATGAACTTTTGTTTTGTTAAACCCTCTTATTTTGCTTATTGTATTAAGCTAGAACCTGTAATTTAATTTTCATATTGAAAAATATCTTTATTATGGATTTTGGACTAAAAACGATTCATTTTTAATGCAAAGGGTATATTTCGTAAACTTTCTAAAACTTATAACTATAGGGATTGATAATGTTTTTAGCAATGTTATAACTACAGGGATCTATTATTGTCAATTTCTAAGTACATGGTTTTTCTTGTACATCTTTTGTTATTTGTAAGACCAAAACTCGTTAAAAGTGCTTACACCTTGAGTACTATTTTGCCTACTTCATTTCTTAAGGGTCATAATGTAACATTTTGGAATATAGAGTATTGTGTCACATTATTTTTGTCTTAACTTTAATTAGGTTGAGTGCTTATCGTTTCCAGTTACAAGCCAAAATGCTTAAAACGATTATTTCGGTGCTCATTTCGAGGGTAGTCATTGTATGGGGGTCATCGTGGGTTGTCGTTCTGTCTGAGTTGGTGGGGTGTCGATTATTTGTGTCCTGATCTCCTCATACGTTTACGGAATGTTTTTGTATATTGATGCGGGTTAGGGGTGGACTTTTGAGAATTGCATTTTAAGCTATTCTTGTGGCTTTCGAGGTGTTAATTTGGGAGTGTGGTATTGAGAAGTTTGTATGGGTAGTGGGTAGATGGGTAGGGTGGGGGAGTGGGTCGTGATGGGGGAGTGTGATTCGGAACGGGGAAGGGGGGGTGTTTGGAGGTGACGGGATGGGGGGTTGTGGGTGGTATTCGTAAGGTGCAGGTGTTGTTTATTTCAGAGGATGGTAGGTGGGTAGTGGGTTGTAAGTTGTTTCCGGAGGGGGGTGGGAGTGTATGGGCTTGGTGGGGGGGGTATTTGCGGGGTATGTATAGGTGTTATTTTTATCTTGTGTTTTCGGTTTACAAAGTACTTAATGAATTATTAACACACATTTCTTTCTTTTGAAACCTGTGATACACTGATTGTTACACATGATTGTATAGTGTTTTTCCAACTGTATGCTATCTCAGTATATTATTGCTATGTAGCTTCCAGTGCCATTATTTTTCCTATATTATGACTCCTTTTAATTACTGCATTGCGAGGTGAGCACGAATATTGTATTAGATCTATTTAGGGGTGATGAATCCGTTTTGTATACCCATGCTTGGGGTAGCCAAACGCACTATATTTGTCCTAATGGGTAACCTTGGCAAGTTACCTTTTCCACAGGGACATCTGTCCCTAACCAATATCACTACGGTGATTTTCCCTGTTAACGTATTGATGTAATGAGCTTAGGTACAATAATAATGTTACTATTTTTCCATGATAATTGTATTCGTTGCAATTATTACTAATTACGAGTGTATAACAACGTAACCCACTCACTATTAAACTTGCATTCAACCATATAATATTCAACTGTTCTCCATGATAATATTGTTTTCCATTATTACACTATAAATTGTATTCAACTAGTACATTTCAAACATATGAATTTCACTCAACCTTTGTGTTGACCCTTCTTTTTATGCATGTTTATCCCAGGTAATTGAGCAACTTATGGCATGGAGTGGCATGGACTTGAAGATGGCTAAAACTTGTTATCATTCACATTTTATGTTTCTAGATTTTGGGATCTTCCTTTGTAAAACTCTGATTTTAAATGAATGATAACGTATCTTTTAAAAAAGTCTCTTTTGAGTCATTTTCTATGATTGTGTCAGTGATTCATGAAGTAATACCCTAGATTAGCTTCCGCTGCTATATGTCAAAATGGGGGTGTTACTGTACCATCATAAAGCATTGGCCTAATCTGCTGAGCTTTCTTAAGATAGAAAGGATTTTGAAAACAAAGAGCTTGTTTAAGGTTGTTATCATAGAAAACTTGTGTTTGTGAGCAAATGATTAGGTTTGAATGGATTTACCCATTTTTTAATCATGTTGTCAGTTCTTTAATGTTGATTCCAATCTAAAATAGATCTTTCTAGGCCTTGTAAGGGTAGTAGCTTATCTAGATTGATCTAAACTAAACAAGAGAAACATATGACTATGAACATATTAAGTTATGCGGAACTAACATATAATGCTAAAAAGAACATTGAATTAAACTGAACTTTTTGATTACTTTAATTGCTAGTTTCCAGATTCACTAACTTTGAATGTTGTGTGTAAAACTTGTATGTCTAATTAATGTCGTAGGGTTCTTTTATACCCAAGGATACCCTAATGGGACTTACAAAAAGTGTGAAGAGGATAATGCATTTCTATCCTATTATTACGCCATGCTTATCTCCGAACTAGTTACTAAACTATTATATGCTAGCAGTACTAACTTACTACTAACAGCACTAACTATACTGGCAGTACTAAAAATGTACTGGCAGTACTAACTATACTAACACTAACAGTATTAACTACTTAGTCTATTTTCTTGAATCTTCAGCAGTCTTCACCAGCAGCACTAAGTAGAACTAGCAGCAGTAACTTGTATAAGTAGCAGTACTAAGTTGTAGAAACTTTTGAAACCCAACAATCCTCCCCTAAACATGATGTTTACTTGTTAACCTTCATGTTTCTTCATCTTGAGCTTCTTAAACACTAGGAGGATGTATCCAAACACATTACAACTCTTTAAACTGCTCTTTGATGAACTTGAACTCTTTTGTTACATTGAACATTCATTAGCTTCTAGTCTTTTGTTCACTTTACAGACATTCACCAGAAACACCAAACTAAGTTGGCCTTGTAGTTTTGGCCCAAATTACCTAGCCATTAAACATATTTGATGTTCTCTTTACCCCGTAGCGTTTGCTCATGGGATGAATAGCCTTTGCATTCATTGCTATAACATGGTGCATTGATAAACCATATAGTTTATTAGTAAAAAACATATCAACTATAACGGATTTGAGATGTCTTTACCAAGAGCTGTTTGCTTTGGACTAGCCAACTCTTTACTGTGAAGTATGGTGAGTTGAGAACCATATAGTTTTTGGCAAACTATCAGCCATTAATGGATTTGAGAAGTCTTTACCAGGAGTCGTTTGCTCTGGACTAGCCAGTTCTTAATGTCTGTTAGACATGGTGAACTGATGGTCACATTTGTTGTGTGGTTTTAAAACCAACACTTAAAGATTCTTTTATCACTTCCATCATGGCTTCTGATTCATCAATCAGTTTGATTGATCTAAGTAGATTATATGCACCAAACTTGCAGACTCAAGCAATCAAATCTCAAAGCAAGCATCATCTCTAAGAGTTTCTTTTGTAAGTGGTACCTTCTTTATGCTAGCATGTGAAACTTTGTCCCATCTTCTAGCACCATGATATGAATCTCCAACAATTTCTATAGAAATTCCAACTCTTAAGAATCTATTTCTTTGATTTTCCATATATCATCATCTCAGTTTCATCAAAACAGAATCCTTATGTCTTCCAAAGAACTAGATCAACACCTTCTGGAGTAGTTGTTTCAAACCTCTGCATCACTAGATTGTATAACTCCTCAAGATCCATCCTATCAAACCTAGTCACTATCTCAGAAAAATATTTGATCTATCTAGAGCTTCCATCAGATCTAAATAATCTATAGTAGATACACTTGCTCCATGTATATCAAAATGATTGTATTTTGATTCCCAATTAATAATGGAAATCTCTTCTCCAGGACTTCATAATCAACTGTCCTTTCTTCATCTGGAACTATCTGCAGAAAGGTCTTTAGATGTTCTTCTTCTTCAAGGTTAGAATCTATCTTCTTCCTCTTGGACTGTCTTTTCATTCGTGGACCTCCTTTTCTCTTCTTTGAAGCATCTGCACCTTTTTCACTACTTTCTACTGCATCTGTAACACCCCCAAAATGGTAGCCAGTGATATGAGGGTAAAGGGCGTGTGTTACTTCATTAGTTCATAACACAAGATACTATATGCGAAAAAACCATAAGTTGTTTAAAACTGATACATTGGATTTAGCAAATACTTGTTACAAAAAGCCCAAAGCTTAACTTGTTCATTGTTAATATTACAAAGATTTATAGCGCATAACAGATATACAAAATGTAATGCGACAAAATCTTTAATGCATGATATCCAAATCAAAACCACCAATGTATCCCTTGTACCTCGTGCTTACTGACCTCCTAAAAAACATTGCTTTAAAACATCAACATAAAGTTAGTGAATTCTATAGGTTTATTAATCATAAAATAAATTAAATGTTGGCAGGACCACAAGATTTCCCCATGACAATGCAACAAATGCAAACATCATAAAATATAATTACGTTGCGCTAAGCTCATGACACTGAAGCTTGACTTAAATAAATAGCAATATAAAATTGCCCACATTGCCCGTATTGATGTTTTAACCCACAACATCCCTTAGTCGACATGGTATACGTTCGTTTGGCCAGTGATAGCTAATCACCCGAACGGGGATGTCAATCCCAATAGATCTATTCATAACATTCACGCTCACAATTCAGTAATTGACAGTTCATAATAATGGGCTCAATTGGGTTATCGCTACTTAGGCAACACGTAATCCTAACATAAAATATCCACTTGTGTCCACTTTATAAAAACAATGCATGTTTCTCACCCCAAAACTTATAAAACAAATCATGTAAAACGAGGGGCTATGAACTCACCTCGAGTGAGTAAATCGATAATGAAATATCCAAATGAAAACGCGTCACACTAACGCCCGAATGCAACCTAGTTAATATAAGTCGTATGAGTACTAAAGTACTTAGACTAATAACTACCATGTATAAGCCTTTTAGTTAAGTCATACTATCGTTCGGGCTATCATAATTAAGAGGTCGCGTAGTGACGTACGAGGAGCTAGGACACTTTAAATCGTAAATCTAACAACTGTGAATACGCACCCAGAAGAGGCCTCATTTATGAAACTCGCTAGTATTATAGCACTATGACTACTAATCAACACATATATTCTATATTGTACATCACCCTCGACTTGTTTTTGTGAATATTCATATTTATAAAGTATTAACAGTTTATAAATACGACCATTTAGCCAAAATTGACATAACTGTGTCGTTTTAGTCCGTTTTCTCCTTTTTTTCATACGTCCACGCTTTCCGTATTAAGATGAGTTAATCATTTTACTCATGTTTTAATCTTTCAGTGATGATTAGTGTTTTTATGTTCTTACCAGCTAATAATTTTTTTTGTACATTTTATATAGCGTAATACTCGTAATCGTCATATCTTAGTCGTTTATAGCTTAGTTTTTTAGCGATTCTTGCAAGCACTGTTCTCGAATTAAAAAGTTATATATATAAATTTGTTGTTTATAAAAGTTTAAGTTTTATATTGAATAGTAACTTCTTATAAATTATAATTTTATTAAAAGTATTTTATCGTGTTAAACTCGATAACTAACATATCTTTTCGTTATAAAGCGGTTTTTTCGAGTTTCTTATCATTTTGGAATACGTCTGAGGCGTATTATTTTTGTAAGTGTCACAGATGTATGAAAGTTGTATCCAAATTTGCCATTTTTGCAATCCATTTGTATAATCTTTTATATAGTTCACCACAACCCCCAAACCCTATTTTATGTACTTTTCAACTAGTTTAAATACCACAATTTCTTCACAAGTCTTAAATACCACCCCCCCCCCCACCCACCCCCCCCCCCCATATATGGTTATATTGTCATATCTATTATATAGTACTAAGATCCATATTTTTGTCATGAGTTCAAGATCACAAGTTCATAACTTCACATAAAATCATAACTTTCCTTTATTAACTTTTAAAACCCTAATTTGTACATATACATTTTTACACTTAACTAACATGTTACAATACTTATACATCCATTTTAACATGATATTACTATCAACATAACATGTATAAAAGTGTACAAAATGATGATTACAAGTAGAAATACATTTCACATATTCAAAAGCGCCCTAAATGGTGATTTTGCTATATAGAGTATATATACACAAAAAATGATAAAATTTAAAGAGACATAAGGGATTTTATATAACCTTATAGTGATGTAGGATGATGAGAAATAAGTCCTAAACCCTTTTTTAGACTTTAAGCCCAAGCTTGCAAATATGAAACCCTAGATTAGGTTAGAAAACCCTAATCCTCCTTTTCTTGCTTCAATCTTGTAAATGGTTAACCAAGGCTTAAAAACACCTTAGTATATCTTAGGAATGATGTGTGTAGGTCGTGTTTGCTTAGAACAATCAGGTATGGATTGTGTATGTTGAGCTTTTTGAGCTGTGGGCTTTATAGAGAGAAAAGAGAGAGTGTTTGATTTTTTTTCACACTTAGGAAATGGATATGTGTGTTTACTTCCAATGCTAAGGCATTATATAGGCTAAGACTAGTCCAAGGAACACTTAGAGGGTTTTAGGGAAAGTCCTTAGTCATAGTCTTTGGTTTTTGGTTCCTAAAAGTTGAGATTATCCCATGAAAACAAGGAGAGGTGTTTGTAAGATATTTACTTTGTGTCTTTCCTTCTATGTCCAGTTTTCTATGCATATGTATGATATATTTTTGTAGTTTTTGAGTATTAGGTATAAAAGTGGGTATTTGTTGAAGCGTAGAAGAGTTTTGGTGATTCTGGAATGCACTAACGTATTTTATCGTGAAATACGTTAAAACTATACGTAACATTAAATTATAAAATTAAACATGTTAATAATTATACTCAAAAAAGTACTTAAACTTGCTTGATGAAACATTTTAATCGTTTGATGAACCGTTTCATTGATATGATAATTTTTAGCTTACGCGATTTAACGTATCGATGTACATTAAAAGCAAACACGACAATATAAAATACTGGAGTGGATTTATTGACATGGTCATGATCCTAAGACCTTGGGGTGTTATAGTCTTCCCCCATTAAGTGAGCCTTGTCCTTAAGGCTCAAGACGCGGCACTTGTCGACGGTGCGGCCTTTGCGAATAGATGTGGGTATTTCTTCCAGAATTGATCCTCGTGTTCACGTTAACTCTGGACTCTCTGGAGGTCCATCGAACTTGGGACTAATGGATACGGCTTCGCTTCAACCATTGTACTATCTTGATTTGTGTATCTCTATAGTTTTCCTCGACAAACCGAAGCTTGTTTTTAATAATGAAGTCCATCCATCGGATCGGTAATGGTTCGTCGGCATGAAACGTTTTAAAGTTGGTTACGTGGAACGTTTATGAACCCTATAAGCTCTTCTGGAGAAAGTTCAAGCTTGTAAGAACGGTCTCCAACCCTGTTTATAACACTTGAAAGGTCCACACATATCGGTTTTAACTTCACCCGTTGCCAAAACGTACAGCCCCTTTCCAAGGCGAAACCTTGAGCATAACTCCGTCTCTCCACAACCTAAATCTCCATCGGCTTACGCTTCAAATAGATAGCTCTTTTGGCCTATCACCGAGCGGCTTGCTCCTTGTTTAACTTGAATGATTTTCACGTCGTCTCTTGTACTATCTCTGGATCGGTGACGTTAAACTTCTCCCAACCTCAGCCTCAACAAACAGGCGAATGTCACTTTCGACCGTTAAGTGCTCGGATGGGTTGCAGCCTTAATGCTAGCGTGTAACTGTTATTGTTTGAAAACTCAACCAACGGCAAATTGTTTAACCCAAACCATTTCACAATGTCGATCACGCAAGCACGAAGCATATCTTTGAGAGTTTGAATGCGTTCTCTCGCTTTGTATGTCATTTTGAGGATGATATGCCTGTACTCATATCCATAACTTGTACCCAAAGCTTTCTGAAGTGACCTCCAGAAATTGGATGCGAACCTAGGATCACGATTACAAATGATCGAGACCGGTATTCCATGCCTCGTTACTACCTCTTTTAGGTACATTCTTGCCAGTTTCTCTAGAGGGTCAGTTTCCCTCGTGGGTACAAAAATTGCGGACTTTGTCAGTCGGTCAACGATCACCCAAATGGTGTCATAACCTTGTGACGACCTAGGAAGCTTCATGACAAAATCCATCGTGATATTGTCCCACTTCCATTGAGGTATCTCGGGTTATACCAACAAACCTGATGGTCTCTGATGTTCGGCCTTGACCTTAGCACGGGTCAAGCACTTGTTAACATAGGTGGCGATGTCGGCTTTCATATTGGGCCACTAATATAGCTTCTTCATGTCTTGATACATTTTCTCGAAACCTGGATGGATAGAATACTTTGATTTGTGGGACTCATGCATGATCATGGTCCTTAAATCACCATAACATGGTAACCAACTCCTGCTATTTAGGCATAGAGTTCCACCCGCACGTGGTTCCAACTTTTTCATTCTAAATTTCTCCGGATCCTTAGAATTTTCAACCAGCATACCTCCAACATCCTCGCTCTTGATGTTTTTTGGTTTCCGTGCTTCAGTCTGAGCATTCAATATTCGTTTGGGAAGATCCAAGCCAATAGTCATCACTAAGGCTCGAACCCTTAACGGTTGATCTTGTTCTTTCCTGCTCAAGGCATCAGCTATGACATTTGCTTTCCTCGGGTGATAACGAATATCGCAATCGTAATCACTGAGCAACTCTAGCCAATGACGTTGTCTCATGTTCAACTCCTTCTGATTAAGAATATGTTGTAAACTCTTATGATCAGTGAACATCGTACACTTGGTACCATACAGATAGTGCCTCTAAATTTTTAGAGCGAACAGTATTGCTCCAAGTTATGATTCATGAGTAGTATGTTTTCTCAGGAATCTTTATCTGGCGTGATGCATACGCTATCACTTCTTATCGTTGCATAATCACAGCGCCCAACCATTGTCGTGAAGCATCGCAGTATGCGATAAAATCTTCGCTTCCGTCAGGTTAAGCCAGAATTGGTGCACTATACAACTTCTGCTTCAGTAGTTGAAACGCCGCTTTTTCTTTGTTGCCCCAATCATACTTGACATTCTTCTGAGTGAGTTTGGTCATTGCTTTGGCGATCTTCAAAAATCCTTCAATGAATCTTCGGTAATACCCAGCAAGACCCTAAATAATTGATGAATATCCGTTGGTGACTTAGGGGATCCAATCTTTAATGGGATTCGATCTTGGCTGGGTCCACGTGAATTCCCTGGCAGTCAATCCACGTGCCTGAGAAATTGTACCTTCGGATTTCCTAATTTTACTCTTGGAGAATTTTAGCATACAATTCCTCCTTTCTTAAGCAATCTCCTAAAATTTCCTTGTGATGTTCTTCTTGTATCATCTTATTCACTTGAGTAGATGTGGATATCGTTCGATAAAGACGATCATGAATTTGTCTCTACATAAAATGGTTTTGCACACGCTGATTCATGAGATTTCCATATATTACCGCCGGTGCGTTCGTCTGTCCAAAATGGCATAAACTTGGAACTCATCATTGACCGTACACACCCCCCGAGTTGTCTGAATGTTGTCTTCTGAATATCTCCCTCCCGTACTCGAAGTTGGTGATACCTAGATTGCAAGTCTATCTTAGAATAAACACCTAGATCCTTGTAGTTAAACCAAATAAATCATCGATTCTATGGGAGTGGATAATGAGTCTTCCACTGTCAGCTTGTTGTTATTACGATAATCAAATGCAAAGCCCTGAAAGATCACATCCTTCTTCTTGAAAAACAAGACCGGAGCTCCCCAGGGTGAGGAACTAGGTCTTATGAAGCCTTTGTCGGACAGCTCCTGCAGTTACTCCGACAAGTCTTTCATTTCGGAAGGCGCCAATCTATAAGGTGCCCGTTCCACGGGTGTAGCACCAGGTACCAAATCAATTCGGAACTCCACTTGCGAGAAGGAGGTTGTACCGGCAGTCTTCAGGAATACTTTGGAAAATGCCTCGAATCAATGGGTCATCCTTTTGTAACTTCTCCTGTTCAGACTTGTCTTACTGCCATCCTTCGTCCGGTAACTTGTGCAAAAAGACATGCATCCTTTTAGCATGTATATATGAGTCTTAGTACACAAGATGATCTTCAATCATGTCTCGCTTCCCTTGGTTGTCCGTCTCCTCGAACTATCAAATGTCTCTGTTTTCGTAGGAATTCGAACAATTCTTCCGCACAACAATAGATAGCTTGATATTTTGATAACTAGTCCATGCCAATTATGACGTCAAAACTACCCATCTCTACGGGCATTAGGTTGATGTTGAAAGGGTGGTCTAGAAAATTTAAAGTGCATCCCCAAATAATAGTATTAACGCCCACTATTCTACCATCGGCTAATTCTACCGCATAATCATGATCTAATGCAATTGGTGTGATATCAATTTGAGAGCTAAATACAGTGGACACAAAACTTATTATAACCACCGAGTATCAAATATAGATAGAAGCATAGCGGTTGTGAGAAGGGTAACGTTCCAGTAAACGGTGTTACACGTCCTGGGTTCTGTCCCCCGCCTGCCCTACGAATATTGACCTTCGCTGGAGCCTAAGCATTTCCAACCTGATTACCCCGGTTGTTGTTGTTCCTCAGCTTGGGACATTCTGATGGTTCGAAACTAAATGGATCTTCTAGCCTTCGTAAGGGTTATAACCACTATGGATAGTTCCATAATGATTATAGAAGAAACAATGACTATGAATAATAATATATTATGCGGAAACTAATATATATTGCTAAAAGAAGATATAAAAATTTACTTTGTTTTGATATGCCGTACTAGTACTGTTTCCTTACGTGGATTCTTTTGTGTTTGTTGATTGTGTAATTTGGTTGGTGTTGCATTGGTTGTTGTTTCGGCGTAGTATGGAGGTGGCGTTGCGAGCGAGGGCGATCATCCTCTCCAACGTTGGATGGTGTTGTGAGTGATGACACATACGACATTATTTGTTGTTTAATCTACCACAATGTTATCATGGCTTTTGTCACTGTGTGCGAGTTGTTGGATGTGGGCTCGGGTGAGACGGGTAGGGTTAGGAGGAGGATGTGATTGTTCTATTTGCGTTGGGGGGAGGCCGTGCTAGGAGGCGGTGTGATTGTGTAGTGGTGGGTAAGATGTTGTGTTGTGGTGCGACTTGTGTACTTGGGGTCGTGCTATTATCATTTTTGGAACGTATATTTGTGGTTATTAACCTTACCGAAGGCTAGACAGTTCCTTTTGTTTCCACCGTTACATACTAGAATGGCCCAAGTAGGGTTATCACTACAACATTTGGGGGTTTAATGGGGGTTTTGCGGGGGAGACATGATTAGCGTGTGGAGGGTGGGCCTGGAGGGGTATCTTTAATGTAGGGATCTCATCAGGGTAAGCGAGCGTCGGCGAGGAGCATTATAAAGTGGCGGAGTGAGAGTGGGGGTGTCACCCGACCAGGCGGCTGTGGTTGGGGGGGGGAACATAGGGTGGGCAGTGAGAAGTTTGGCCGTGTGCATCTCAATTGGGAATGGACGTGCCCTTGTAGGTGGACCGGGGGGCGTGGGTAGTTGGTTGAAACGTGGGGCGACGGGAGGATCGTTGTCGGCGGGAGTCGTACGATTCAGCGGTAGTGTGGAGGCGGGGCGGAGACTCAGGGTTTCGGGAGGAGTGTATAAAGAGGCTTATCGGAATACTACCCCCACCCCCCCCCACAAGTTGGCAAGGTGTGTGGGGGTGGTGGTAGGATGTTGGGCATGGCCGTCTGGGGTGATTTTGTTGCTTGACTTTTTATCGAGGTCCTAATTGTGCTGAGATGACTTGTTGTATTCTACCTACGAAAAACCAATCAAGACTTCTGTTTTATTACGTGGTCGTCGGAAACCACTAGGGGAAAGCGATAGACATGTCACTACAATTTGTATTTCATTCGTGTGCTTCTCTTGTAGATGTTTTTTACAGGACTTTAATGGTCATTTTGCCAGGTCTTTTTTGGCTCTGTTACCAAGTAGGTGCGTGGCTGAAGCAACAACGTCGTGAATTACGCGATCTAGACAGTTTATCTTAAGATGTAACCATTGTTCGAGATTTTTCACTTACAGTATTTTCCCTGAAAGAAGTCGTGCCGGGTATTCATATATAGCACTAGTGGAGTTCCGAATTGTGGGGGTTCCTGGGGCTTATAAACGTGGCAAAGGGCAATTTTGAGATTGGACAGCCTTAGTTATGTTTGTATCGTCGGCGAGGTTCGGCTCGTTGGGAGGGTACGTCTTTGTGGATGCTGTTGTAATGGTAAACTATCACGAGGGGCGTAGCGCGGGGAGGGGGAGCTTGTTGTTGGGGGTTCAGGATAGAGGTGGGGATGGGTGGTGATGGTTGTTAGTTGAGGTACTGGGTTAGTTGATGTGAATAGAAATCGTGTGAGTGGTGCCCTAGCGTATGGGTGCGTGGTTAAGTAATTCGGTGAGTGGGGGGTGGTGTTTGGAGGGCTTTAGTGGGTGATTTCATAACCCTTGTGCGGCCCATTAGAGCTACGGGAGGCGAGGGTGGTGTTTTGTATGCAGGCTACTTCCAGTAAGCGGGGAAGGGATTGCTTGTGAACCGTTAACTAGCAGCGTTAAATGGTGGTTTGAAACGCAGCCGCCCGCAGGTATTTACTGGCCATCTACTTGAATCGACCCAGCTTGTGACACAATAAACCATCCCTTTTTTAGACTTATTCCATGTTCCGTCTTTATCGACGATATCCGTTTATCTACTCTAGGAATATGATAGGGATACATGCAAGAAAATCACAGGCTAATTTTGGAATTTGCTTAAGGACATGAGGAATTGTTTATGCTTAAATTCTCCATAAGTGTAAAAATTTTGGGATTCGTAGGTTACAATTTCTCAGGACTGTGATTGACACCCAGTGTATTCATTCGGTGGACCATTGCCAAGAGATCGAATCATTAATTAAAGACTCTGGGCCATCTCCCAAGTCACCAACGGAAAAGATTCATCAATTTTTTTGGTCTTTGTGGGTATCTATCCGATAGATTCTTTGTGGTTTGTTTTGATGATCGCCCCAAAGCCAATGACCCTAACTTCATATCAGTAGAATGTCAAGTATGTTTGGGGGCAACAAAGAAAAAAGCGGCGTTTCAACTACTGTGTAAAGCAGAAGTTGTATTAGTTGCTCCAATTCTTGGCTTCTTAACCTAACGGATGCGATGATTTTATCGCATACTGCGATGCTTCGTTCTTAAGGGTTTTATTTGGGCGTGTGTTGTGATCCGAGTGGAGAGGTGTGATAGCTTATTGATCATAGCCAGTTTTAAAGATTCCTGAGAAAAACTATACTACTCATGATCTAGAACTTGGAGCAATTTTGCAATTACTGTTTGCTCTAAATATTTAGACGCGCACTTTCTGTTATGGTACCATGTGTACGATGTTCATGTATTCTTTTGTGTTTTACAACTTTTTGTCTTAATCAAAAGGAGTAGAACATGAGACAAGTCATTGGCTAGAGGTTGCTCATGTGATTTACGATTTCGAATATTCGTTATCACCCGATGGGGAGGGAATGCAAATGTATAGCTGATGCCTGAGCAGGAAAAGGAAAGAATGAGATCAAACGTTAAGAGTTCGAGCCTTTAGTGAGGATATTGCGCTGGATCTTCCCAAACGAAGCTTGACTGCTCAGACTGATAGCAGACCGGAAGCCAAAAAACATCATGGGAGCGAGGATGTTAGAGGTATGTGGTTGAAATATTCTATGGATCTGGAGAAATTTGAATGTTAATAGTGGAGATCACGTGCCGGGTAGAACTCTATGCCTAAATAGCAGGAGTTGGTTACCATGTTATGGTGATTTAAGGACCATGATCATGCATGAGTCCCACAAATCAAAGTATTCTATCCATCCAGGTTTCGAGAAAATGTATCAAGACATGAAGAAGCTATCATTGGTGGCCTCGCCCAAATATGATAGAACATCGACACACTATGTTTTGCAAGATGCTTGACCCGTGCAAGGTCAAGGCTACCTCTCTACTCTACTAAACATCAGAGACCATTCAGGTTTGTTGTGTATAACCCAATATACCTCATTGGATGTAGGTTATTTCTTGATGATTTTGTCATGAAGCTTCCTAGGTCGTCACAAGGTTATGACACCATTTGGGTGATCGTTGACCGACTGACAAAGTCCGCAATTTTTGTACCCACGAGGGAAACTGACCCTCTAGAGAAACTGGCAAGAATGTACCTAAAAGTAGGTAAGAAGTAACGACTGGTATGGAATTATCCATATGAAGTCTCCGACATTTGTTTTAATCGTTGTGTTGTTCCTGGTTTCGCATCCAATTTTCTGGAGGTCACTTCAGAAAGCTTTGGGTACAAGTTTGGATATGAGTACGGCATATCATCCACAAACTGACTGACAAAGCTGAGAGGAGACCATTCAAATCTCAAAAGGAATATCTTCGTCGCTTGCGTGATCGGACTTTGGAAATGGTTGGTTAAAACATTTGCGTTGGTTGAGTTTTCATACAATAACAGTTATCACGCTAGCATTAAGGCTGCACCCTTCGAGGCACTTTACGGTCGAAAGTGTCATTCGCCTGTTTGTTGGGCTGTTGAGGTTGGGAGAAGTTTTACTCACCGAATCCAGAGATCAGTTCAAGAGACGATCCAGAGGAAAAAGAAAATCAATTCAGTTAATTAAACAAAGGATGCAAGCCGCTCGTGATAGGCAAAAGAGCTATGCTGATTTGAAGCGTAAGCCGATGGAGTTTTAGGTTGGAGATCGAGTTATGCTCAAGGTTTCGCCTTGGAAAGGGGTTGTACGTTTTGGCAAACGGGGGAAGTTAAATCCCCGATTTGTTGGACTTTTCAAAGGGTGATAAAAATGGGTTTGGAGGACGTTTGGCTTAACAAGCTGAACTTCCAGAGAGCTGAATGAGGGTTTTCATAATACGTTCCCTCCCGTATCAAAACTTGAAAGTTTCATGACCGGACGAACCATTAGCCGTTCCGTTGGATGGACTTCATTTTAATAACAAGCTTCGGTTTGTCGAGGAATCTATAGAGATCACAAATCATGAAGTTAAATGGTTGAAGCGAAGCCGTATCCCATTAGTCACAGGTTCGATGGAATCTCCCAAGAGAGTTGGGTCCTGTGTTTACGTGGGACACGAGGATCAATTCGGATGAAATACCCACATCTTTTCGCAAAGACCGCACCGTCGTCAAGTGCCACGTCTTAAGCCTTAAGGACAAGGCTCACTTAATGGGGGAAGACTATAACACCCCATGTTTTAGGTCATACCTGTCAATAAATCCACTCAGTTATTTTTAGTATTGTACGTGTTTGCTTTTAAATTGTAATCGTTAACGTTAAATCGCGTAAGCTAAAATATATCATTCATGTAAAAGGATTCTATTCGATTAAATGTTTACATCATGACAAGTGTTAAGTAAATTTTTTTGTGTATTATTATTAACTTGTTACATTTTATTTTTAAGGTTACGTTAAGTGTTTAGTTTCACGATAATATACGTTATTTTGGCATTCCCAGAATCACCAAAACTCTTCTACGCTTCAAAAAATACCCACTTTTATACCTAATACTCAAAAACTACAAAAATATATCATACATATGCATAGAAAACTGGACATAGAAGGAAAGACACAAAGTAAATATCTTATCAAACAATTCCTTGTTTTCATGGGAATTATCATCTATCATCTTTTTTTAGGAACCAAAAAGACCCACAAGGACTAGACCCCTAAGGAATTTCCCCTTTATTAAACCTCATAAGTGTTCCTTGGAAGTCTTTACTTAGCTATATAATGACTCCTTAACATGGAAAGTGAGTTAAACAACACATAATCCATTTCACTAAAGTGTGATAAAAAAAAATTTTTTCCAAAAACACGCTCTCTTTTCTCTCTATAAAGCCCCACAGTCTCAAAAAGTCAACATACACAATCCCATACCTTGATTTTTTTCTAAGAGCTTACACACCTATTACAATCATTCCTAAGAATATACTAAGGTGTTTTCAAGCCTTTGGTTAACCATTTACAAGATTGAATAGCAAGGAAGGAAAAGGGAAGAAAAGAAAAGGAGTGGATAGGATAGGATTAGGGTTTTCTAAATAATCTAGGGTTTCATATTTGCAATGCTTGGGTTTTTTTTTTTATTTTTTTTAAAGTCTAAAAAAAAAATGGGTTTAAGGGGACTTATTTCTCATCATCCTACATCTCTATAAGGTTATTAAAATTTCCTTTATGTCTTTTTTTTATCTTTTGCTGTATATATACTCTATATAGCAAAATCACCATTTAGGGCACTTTTGAATATGTGAAATGTATTTCTACTTGTAATCATCATTTTGTACACTTTTATGCATGTTATGTTTGATAGTTTATTTCATGTTTTAAATTGGTGTATAAGTATTGTAAATATTAGTTAAAGTTTAAATATGTATATGTACAAATTAGGTTTTTTTAAGTTAATATGGAAAAGTTATGATTTTTTGTGAGTTATAACTTGTGATCTTGAACTCATGGACAAAAATATGGATCTTGTACTATATAATATATATGACATATAACATATATGGTATTTAAGACTTGTGAAGAAATTGTGGTATTTAAACTAGTTGAAAAGTACATAAAATAAACTATATAAATGAGTATACAAATGGATTGCAAAAGGGCTATTTGGATTCGACTTTCATACAGTGGGTTTGACACTTTACAAAAATAATACGCCTCATGACGATTCCAAAATGATAAGAAACTCGAAAAACCGATTTATAACGAAGAAGATATGTTAGTTACGAGTTTACGACGATAAATACTTTTATAAAAGTATTTTTATAAAAGTTACTATTCATTATAGAAACTTATACTTTTAAAACATCATTTATATGATATAACTTTTAATTTCGAGACTCGTGCTTGCAAGAATCGCTTAAAAAAACGTAGCTTTATAACGAATAAGATCTGACGTTTACGAACGTTTTACGCTATTTTAAATGTAAAATATATATTATTAGCTGTTTATGTATCAGTAAATACATATTCATCACTGAAAGTTAAAAATACATGTTTTTTATGATTTCTAATCTTAATTACACGAAAGACATGTGGAAGGTAATAATGGGAGATACGACTTATAAAGACCAATGTTATGTCTTTTTTGCTGATGGCGTTTTATTTAATAAAAGTATTCTTTTTTATTTATGTTTTGATCTTAACTTAGTTGTGGTGATGTAGCGGTTAGTTGTTTATGTGTTTTAGTTAGTTTGTGCTTTATTTCTATGGCGGTGTGTCATTATGGTCGGCCTTCTCTGGGTGCGGTTTGACGAGTTGTTGGATTTACGATTTTAAAGTGTCCTAGTACTCGTTGAGTCATTTCTGCGAACTCTTAATTATGTTAGCCCGAAACCGATAGTTATGACTTAACTAAAAGGTTATACATGGTTGTTATTTGTCTAAGTTCTTTCGTAATCCATATGACTATATTAACTAGGTTGCATTTCGGGCGTTAGTGTGATGCATTTTCATTTGGATATATCTGTTATCGTTTTACTTACTCGAGGTGAGTTCTTAGCCCTCATTTTACTCATGATTTGCTTTTATTAAGTTTCTTGGGCGTGAGAACATGCATGGTTTTTAAAGTGGACACAAGTCGGATATTTTATGTTAGAGATTACATGTTGCCTAAGTAGCGATTAACCCATTTGTGCCCATTATTATGATATGGTCAATTACTGAATTGTGAGCGTTGTTGAATGTTATGAATAGTTCTTTGGGATTGACATTCCCGTTCGATGTGTTTAGCTATCACTGGCAAACGAACGTATTACCATGTCGACTAAGGGATGTTGTGGAGTTAAAACTCAATAGGGCAATTGTGAGGAATTTCTATATTGCTATTTATTGAAGTCAAGCTTCGTGTCATGAGCTTTAGCGAAGTAATTATATTTTTATGATGTTTGCATTTGTGCATTGTCATGGGGAAATCTTGTGGTCCTGCATATTATGATTTAATAAACCTATGAATTCACTAACTTTATGTTGATGTTTTAAAGCAATGTTTTTTAGGAGGTCAGTAAGCACGAGGTACAAGGGATACATTGGTGGTTTTGATTTGGATATCATGCATTAAAGATTTTGTCGCATTACATTTTGTATATCTGTTATGCGCTATAAATCTTTGTAATAATAACAATGAACAAGTTAAGCTTTGGGCTTTTTGTAACAAATATTTGCTAAATCCAATGTATCAGTTTTAAACAACTTTTAATGGTTGTTCGATATATATCTTGTGTTATTGATCTATGAAGTAACACGCCCTTGACCCTCATTCCACTGCGACCCATTTTGGGGGTGTTACAGATGCAGTAGAAAGTAGTGAAAAAGGTGAAGATGCTTCAAAGAAGAGAAAAGGAGGTCCAAGAATGAAAAGACAGTCCAAGAGGAAGGATGTTAGATTCTAACTTGTAGATGAGCAACATCTAAATGACCTTTTCTGCAGATAGTTCCAGATGAAGAAAGGACAGTTGATTATGAAGTCCTGGAGAAGAGATTTCCATTTATTAATTGGGAATCAAAATTCAATCATTTTGACATACATGGAGCAGGGTGTATCTACTATAGAATATTTAGATCTGATGGAAGCTCTAGATGGATCAAATCTTTTTCTGAGATAGTGACTAGGTTTGATAGGATGGATCTTGAGGAGTTATACAATCTAGTGATGCAGAGGTTTGAAACAACTACTCCAGAAGGTGTTGATCTAGTTCTTTTGGAAGACTTAAGGATTATGTTTGAGGAAACTGCAAATGATGATATTTGGAAGAATCAAGAGAAATGGATTCTTAAGAGTTGGAATTTCTATGAAAATTGTGGAGTTCATATCTTGGTGCTAGAAGATGGGACTAAGTTTCACATGCTAGGCATAAATGAAGGTTATCCACTTACAAAAGAAACTCTTGTGGATGATGATTGCTTTGAGATTGATTGCAGAGTCTGCAAGTGTTGGTGCTTATTAAATCTTACTTAGATTCATTCACAAGCTGATTGATGAATCAAGAAGCATGATGAAGTGACGAAGATCTTTAAGTGTTGGTTTTAATACCACACAACAACATGGGTCATCAGTTCTACCAAGTCTAAACAGATTAAAGAAACTGGCTAGTCCAGAGCAATACGACTCTGAATGGTTAAGACTTCTTCAAATCCTTTAATGACTGATAGTTTGCTAAAAACTATATGGTTCTCAACTCACCATACTTCACAGTTAAGAGTTGGCTAGTCCAAAGCCAATGCTCTTGCTTTAAAGGACACTCAAATCCGTTGATAGTTGATAGTTTAACTAAAAACTAATATGGTTATCAATGCCACTGTTATTGCAATGAAGCATGGTTTTCCAGGAGCAACGGCTAATGGGTAAAGAAACATCAAATATGTTTATGGTTGGTAGTTTGCCAAAAACTACAAGGCCAACTTAGTTGGTGTTGCTGTGTTGCTGTAAAGATGACAAAGACTAGAAGCTAATGAATGTTCAATGTTACAAAAGAGTTCATTCATCAAAGAGCAGTTTACAAGAGTTTTTGTAAATGTGTTTGGATACATCCTTCCTAGTGTTTAACGATGCTCAAGATGACAGAAAAAACATGAAGGTTAACAAGTAAACATCATGTTTAGGGGAGGATTGTTAGGTTTCAAAAGTTTCTACCACTTAGTACTGCTACTTATTCAAGTTACTGCTGCTAGTTCTACTTAGTGCTGCTGGTGAAGACTGCTGAAGATTCAAGAAAATAGACTAAGTAGTTAATATTGTTAGTGTTAGTATAGTTAGTACTGCCAGTTACATTTTTGGTACCTGCCAGTATAGTTTGTGCTGTTTAGTAGTTAAGTAGTCTACTGCTAGCATATAATAGTTAGTACTGTTAGGAGATAAGCATGAGTTATAATAGGGATAGATATGCATTATCTCTTCACATGTTTTGTAAGCCCATTAGGGTTTTCCTTGGTGTATAAAAGGAACCCTACGACATTAGTTAGACATACAAGTTTTCACAAACATTCATAGTTAGTAATCTGGAATCTAGCAGATTAATAGTAATCAAAGTTCTGTTTTATTCATTGTTCTTTTTAGCATTATAAGTTAGTTTCCGCATAACTTATATTGTTCATTCTGTCATGTTTCTCTTGTAGTTAGTTTAGATCTATCTAGATTAGCTACTACCCTTAACAGGCTAGAAAGATCTATTTAGATTGGGATCAACATTAAAGAACTGGACAACATTGTTTATAAAATGGGTTAATCCACGCAAACTATGCATATGCTCACGAAACCACAAGTTTTCTATGATAACAACCTTAAACAAGCTCTTTGTTTTCAAAATCCTTTCTATCTTAAGAAAGCTCAGCAGATTAGGCCAATGCTTTATGATGGTACAGTAACACCCCCATTTTGACATAATTTAGCTCGGAAGTAATCTAGGGTTATTACTTCATGAATCAATGGACTCAAGCATAGAAACGACCCTCTAAAGAGACGTTTTTAAAAGATACGTTATTCATTCATTCAAAATCCAAGTTTTACAAAAGGAAGTTCCCAATATCAGATAACATAAAATTGTGAATGTAACTAAGTTTTATTTAGCCTTATTAAAGTCCATGCCACTCCATGATAAGTTGCTCAGATTTACCTAGGGCTAAACATGCTTAAAAAGAAGGGTCAACACAATGGTTGAGTGAATTTATATGTTTGAAATGTACTAGTTGAATACATTTATTGTGGAATAATGCGATAACAATTAGTATCATGTGAGAACAGTTGAATATTATATGTTGAATGCACTGTTTTAATAGAAGAGTTGGTTTCGTTGTTATACACTCGATAATAGTAATAATTGCAACGGATATACATTTTATCAATGGAAAAACTAGTAACATTATTATTGTACCTATGCTCTTTACATCAATTCGTTAACAGGGAAAATCACCGTTGTGATTTTGGTTTAGGGACAGATGTCCTGTGGTAATGGAACTTGCCCATGGTTATCCCATTTGGACTATTATAGTGCTATTTGGCTTACCTCAAGCATGGGTATACAAACGGGAGTCATCACCCCTAATAGATCTATTTACAATATTCGTGCTCACTCGCAATGCAAGTAAATTAATGATTCATGTGTATGGTTAATAATGGCAATGGAAGATACTTAGGCAATAATGATATCTGTGATAGACTTAAAGTTGGAAATGTTGTAAATTAAGTTATTACAACTTATTTGAGTATTGGTTTAGGTTTACAATGGATAAAAACAAAGAAACGGGTCATGGTTTAGAAACTAGCTCGGTTTTAGGGTTTAGGCTTTTGAATTAGGGTTTTAAGTCTAAAAATGTGTATCAAAGCTTATGAATAGAATAATTAGGGTTTACACATTGTATATTGAGTGTAGTAGCTTGCACAAGAGTGGTGGTGAAGAAACTGGAATGAAAACAGAGGTAAAATGGCTATTTTAGAGATCATGCTTAATGACTTATATATTGAGCTTTGAAATCTTGTACTTTGACTTGGAGGGAGTTTATATTTCAAATGAGATGTTATATTATTTTTCCATATGTTTTAGTAGCTTGTATATTCACTTTAGATATTAACCCTTCATGAAAGTAGGGTTTAGAGGCATACGATAATGGTTTAAAGCCCATTTTGATATAACGTTGCGAATGGTACATTATAGGAATAATGTACTTTGTAAAAAGGATATGATGATATTGTCTTGACATATTATGATGTTTGATTGACATATATGAAGATAGGATGACATAGGTAGGTTGCGTGAGCTCGTCTACTTTAGTTATGTAAGTTACATGACATACTGAGATATTGACAATGCAAGTAATGTAATAAAGCGAAAAATTTCCCCGTACAATTGTGATAATAGAAAATTAGGTTTTGTATTTGATGAAAATTCTTGGGTTGTTATAGTCTCCACCCCTTACAGAAATCTCGTCACGAGATTTAATTGAAAGTTGTAGTGAATAGATGTAGGTACTGGCCATGAACTTAATCTTTATGTTAGGCTAATCAAGGTCACTAGTTCATGTGTGTGATGCATTTATAATTATGTTGCGCACCATAATTATAATTACCTCCTTTCACACGTCTGCCTATTTCCAAGACCACACATCTTGATGACAGCCAATAGAATTTCTCCAGATTCTGATTGAATCTGGGTGGATGGAATACTTCGATTTATGAAACCTGTGGGTTATGGGCCTACCATGCTTCTGCTATGCTATTGTGATCGTAAAGAATCATTATTCATTAACATTTAAAAGTCAACATCGAATAAGAATGCTATCACAAGTCTTTGTCAAAATTTTCATACCTAGTGGTATTGAAATCATTTGGCATTGTATAGATTCTTGTGTGTTTCCTTGTTATTATATTGCAGAATATAACAGAGAATTTTTAAAATACAGAGATCATGAGTGATGTCAAGGAATGATTATAAGAGAGTTGCTAATCACGTGAGATACAAATTTTGAAATGAACAGATAATGAAGGTAATAATGATAATGAAGGTAGTAATTATAATGATTAAGGAACAGATTGAAAGAAACTTGTTTGTACGTGTGTTATATACTTAAGCCTATTTATTTATAATTTGTCACTTACAAAAAGAAGCGTCCAACTTCTTGTAACTGAGAATTTATAAATTCATAGTTCGGAGATTTATAATTTCCTTATTCAAATAAAGAAGTGACCTAATTAATTTCAATAAGATGATCATAAATCGTCTTACCTAAGCATAAAAACACGATATGTTAATGTGTAGAAAATGATATGATCATGAAAGGTAAGAAAAATATTGAGATGTTGATTGTACTGACGCCTATATAATCGGGGATGAAAATTTATGTTGCAAAGGTATGAGGAGAGTATTCAGAGTTTGAACATAATAGAATCGATGGAATTGGCAAATAATGTCGAGTTTTGATACCACCAGATAACAAGATGTAATGAAATCATCACATTATTATTTCATGGATAACTTTACATATGAAACTTTAAAGGAGTTGACACTTATGCTACGTGTCTCGAGATTTAGTTAAGAGATATAATGATGTTGGAAAACAGATGTGGATATTTAGCACGAATTTGATCTTCTCGTTACCATGTAAATTCAGAGTTCCATCTTACTTTGACTATAGGAATGCATCATCGTCTTAGTTGCTTGACTTCTTGATCCACAATCTCCACTGATTCTTCCACATAGTTAAGTTTGTCATCAAGCCAAATTTCTTTCTTTGGAATGACGAAGGATTCATCACATAAGCTTTTCTTAGAAACGTGAAAAGTATTGTTGTCTGTTTTTGAGCACTGACTTTTGTAATGCCCTTTCTCTCCACAGGCATGACAAGTTACAGACACTGATAGCAGGTTGCTTCCCGTGGCTGGTCCTTTGCTTCTACAGTTCCTGGTCAGATGACCCACCTTGTTGCAAATTCGACACTTGACAGTGCAAACTCCTGTGTGATGCAGGGTGCATCTTGTACACAAAGGGAGGTTTCCATGGTATTTTTTGGCAGGATAAGTCCTAATAGTTTCTTGTCTTCTATTCTGCTGTTGGTGGTAATCATTGTTATGGTTGTTTTTGTTGTTGTTGTCTTGGTAGTTGTTGTTATTGCGATTGTTGGAGTGGTTATTGTTGTTGTGTTTAGGATAGTTGTTGTTGTTGGTGGTGTTTCCTTTATCTTCAAACTTTCTTTTGTGATCGTTGATTCCTTTTCTTGCTACTGGATTTCCGCTTGTCCTGATGTTCTTGTTAGTATTGTCAGTATTTGCCATGTTAGCAGCTTGTGCTTTCAAAGCAGTAGCAACACTATCAGCAACTAGTTGCCGGATGGCATCCTGAGTCATGGCTGGTGCTGCAGATTTTGATGTTCTCTTGGGAGGCATTCTGTGGTAATGTGTAGAAAATGATATGATCATGAATGGTTACATAATATTGAGATGTTGATTGTACTGACTCCCATATAATCGAGGATGAAAATTTATGTTTGCAAAGGTATGAGGAGAGTATTCAGAGTTTGAACATGATAGAATTGAAAAACAATGTAGAGTTTTGATACCACCAGATAACAAGATGTAATGAAATCATCACTTTATTATTTCATGGATAACTTTACATATGAAACTTTAAAGGAGTTGATACTTATGCTACGTGTCTCGAGATTTAGTTGAGAGATACAGTGATGTTGGAAAATAGATGTGGATATTTAGCACGAATTTGATCTTCACGTTCCCATGTAAATTCAGAGTTCCATCTTACTTTGACTATAGGGATGCATCTTCGTCTTAGTTGCTTGACTTCTCGATCCATAATCTCCACTGATTCTTTCACATAGTTAAGTTTGTCATCAAACCAAATTTCTTTCTTTGGAATGATGAGGGATTCATCACATAAGTTTTTCTTAGAAACGTGAAAAGTACTGTTGTCTATTTTTGAGCATTGACTTTTGTAATGCCCTTTCTCTCCACAGGCATGACAAGTTACAGATACTGATAGCAGGTTGCTTCCCGTGGCTGGTCCTTTGCTTTTGCAGTTCCTGGTCAAATGACCCACCTTGTTGCAAATTCGACACTTGACAGTGCAAACTCCTGTGTGATGTAGGGTGCATCTTGTACACAAAGGGAGGTTTCCATGGTATTTTTTGGCAGGATAAGTCCTAACAGTTTCTTGTCTTCTATTCTGCTGTTAGTGGTAATCATTGTTATGGTTGTTTTTGTTGCTGTTGTCTTGGTAGTTGTTGCGATTGTTGGAGTGGTTATTGTTGTTGTGTTTGGGATAGTTGTTGTTGTTGGTGGTGTTTCCTCTATCTTCAAACTTTCTTTTGTGATTGTTGATTCCTTTTCTTGCTACTGGAGTTCCGCTTGTCCCGGTGTTCTTGTTAGTATTGTCAGTATTTGCCATTGATGCAGCTTGTGCTTTCAGAGCTGAGGAAATGCCATCATTAATTAGTTGCCGGATGGCAGCTAAAGTTATGGCTGGTGTTTCAGATGTTGATGTCCTTTTGGGAGGCATTCTATCAACAAAAGATAACACGTAATAAGAATGATATCCTAAGTTATAAAAGAGAATGTGATGCTTAAAATGCTTAAAGAGAAATGCTTATTTTTGAATTTTTAAGCACTTAGAGGTTATGATAAAGACGGAGATAATGATGCAAATGGTGGAAATGATGATGAAAGAGAGATAAGTTGGAAACAATAAGGTATGAAACGGGATTGCCTTTATAAATAACTTGCCTTTTTTACTGTACATAGTCAAGATTTGACAAGCGTTTTTATTTATACCACACATCCCATGGCTAGGATAAAGTTATAACTAGTCTAATAGCTTGATGATTTTGAGCCGCTTCTTTTGAAGTTTGATAATCTGAGTACGGATTCTCTTAAGTTTGGTCTTTAGTTCGTTACCATTAATACGTCCTTCTTCCATTTTCTCAATGCGGTGAAGAGAGAGTTCTTCTAAGTAATTCAAAATATCTTCAATTTGTTCCTCGTAATGCTTCAGATACATCTTAATTGAACATTTTCCTATTTTAAATATCTGAGGAGGGGTGGGTGTATAAACTGAGGAAGATGGTGATACTAAATTATAAATTTGATTCCGAGAAGAATTAAATAACGTAGTTGAGGAAGAAGATGGAGAATGGATTTGCTTCTTAGGTGGTAGTAGTTCTTCAAGAACAAAGAAATACCAGGGGATCAAATAGTAGTGATGGTGGTAATACTGGAGATGGAGTCAAAATAGCTGGTGGAGTAATATGATCTGGTGATGAAATAGGGGATTCCTTAGCATAAAATGCTTGTACGTGCTTCAAATATAGGATTATTGTAGAAAGATGAGAATACTGGTGGGATTATATTATCTGTAGAGTTTTCCGAAGAGTTAAAAGAATTGCTTTCCGATGAAGCTGAGAAATAATCCGATGAGAC